>VDFB02105569.1:6580-55898 GCA_007258455.2 Sequoia sempervirens | reverse complement strand
ATATGTCTGTACATATAAATACGTGTTCACAATGTATAGATGTATGTGCGTTCCCAATCAATAATTAACACAACTTTCACATCATTCATACTTGGGTCATGGTATAGCAAGTATGACGTTTAAACAATCACATCTCTTAAACATAAAGAAGTGAATTCAGAACCTTAAGGTCAATTAGACAAGTCTATGGATGACTTACCATTATCTCGACAAACAGACTTGGCTTACTCAATCTATAGTATGTGTGTGTATGCTCAATTTGGTAATTGTTACTGTTTACCCGACCAAGTTCTTCCCCGAATGATGTCTCTCCTCTGTCCGGAGGAATAGTCTTCATACCTGCGCACCATGACATGACATCGGCAGTCATATGCTCATAAAAAGGTAAAAACATCTCACAAGTTAGAATAACATTATTCTATAATTCTATGCAACATTCATTCAAAATTACATCAATTGAAGTAACAATCAAATGAAACCATCATTTAAATAGAACGCCATTATTGATAATAAAAACATCATTGTTTTATTCACTATAAAGATTCAAACATTACAATCAATTGCCCTATGCAATAGTAGCTATAAAATCGGGATGTAACAATTCTATTGAGAAATAAGTTAGAGATTTCATCTATTAGTGCTCACTTTGTGACTAGTTTGGTGTGGTTAAGTACATCAGAAGAACAATGAAAGAAAAATCAGAACTTGCCATTGAAGAAGGGTCAGAGAAAGAAGAAGTGCTTGTTTGTGGTTTGCAGCCCACAAGTAGGCATGAGGAAAACAAAAATCAGTCAACAAGCATTGATGATGGGACTCTAAGGCTTAAAGGAAATGAAGGTACAAGTAAAGAACACATGACACTTCAAGATGAGTGCGAGATTGAAGAAGAGGCACCTATTGAAACTGTAAATGAAAAACACATGAAGTTTGAGGAAGATACCACCATGGAATTCGACAAACCATCCATGATGGATCAGCATTAAGGATATATGGGTTCGTTGGTTATTCCTCTAGGGGAACCTAGCATTGCTTCATCACCCTTACCTTGTCTTGGCAAGGAATCAGATGGTGGCTTGGTTGACGTTGAATTGGATGTTGTTCACACATATGAGGGCAGTCCAAAAAATCCAGTATGTGGTAAACAAAGAGGTTTGGTTAGGACTGATTTGATATTGCAAGATATGGAGGTGAATGACTATCATGATGCAAGAGAGTTGAAGAATGATTTATTGAAAGAGTCTTCAGACCATGAGGAGTACAGTGATTACATTTTTCTTGGACAGAGCAACCAGCCTTATAGCCCTTGGGACCCGGGTGTGATGGCCCCTACATATGATGAGGATCCTATAGGGGACGTAATTCCCTTTGATCTTGATGATGTTCAAATCTCAGAGCACAATGGAGGCCATGAGGATGCTACTGAAGTAGCCAATATTGAAGAGTTTAATGATGTTCTTAAACACAAATTTAATTTAATAATGCATCAGGTTGATCAGTAATTTTGCTAGCCAATTTGAGTATTTTTCACATGCATTATAGTTTATCTTTTGATTTTCTCTTTATGGTATTTGGATTATTATGAGATTTGATTAGTTTGTTTCTGATCTAACTGTTCCTTGCAGAACATCTACATGTCAGACACCTGATGCTTGTCATTGTTATATGTGTATCTTGTGAGCAGGAAGATTGGGAATTGGTGAAGGAAATGGGTGAAACACATTCATCAGTTATTCCAAACTTTGGTCTCCATCCATGGTATTTTGCAATGTTGATACAGTTACTAGTTTTTTATTCTCTGAGTTATGCTCAATATATAGCAGTATTTTCTTGACATTTTTCACGGACAGGTAAAAAGACTGCTATGATATCGGATTTATTAAGGTGGTGACTATTAGGCAATGAATATGACATATGCATTGTTATACATCTAATAGGTTTGCTGGAAAGAGCACTTCCAACTGGTTACCTATATTGAAGGGCTTCTTTGAGGCAGTACCTTCAGCAGCAGTAGGCGAAGTATATATTTTGTACACTTCCATTTTGTACTGGCAATTTCTATTTTTATTAACACTTACACATATAAATATCTCTATGTAATTTATTTGCTATATTTTTCAATTTTAAAGCGATACTTTTTTCTTGGAGTTTTACTAATCCATAGAGTCATCTACACAAACTGATGTTTTTTATTTATTGATAGTTTTGCTGTTTGAGCTCACAAGGAATCCTCATCTTATAGAGGAAGCATTCACTATATTTGAAGTAAATTTATTTCTGGTCAGTTGTTCAATTCATAGTTGAAAAACTTGGACTCGACAATAATTTGACAGGCCCAAAATTTTTAAAAACTTGGGACTCGGCAAAAACTTGGCAATAACTAAGCAAATTTTTCAAACATTTGAAAATACTAAATTTTATATAAATATATAAATTATTTGATAGAACCATATAATCCTAAGAAAATAAAATGAGCTTATGAATTTCAAACTCATATGCACTATTTATATTGCTAGAAACTCAATGAATTAATAGCCCTTGAATATTGACTGATATGTGGACATTGTAGTTAGAGGTAAATCATCAAGGCCATGTGAGGCATTTTATTATTGTTCATATACAAGACATTTGCACTACCATGAATTGAGAACATTTTTTATAAAGGACATTAGTAGCACATAAGATCTATAAGAGATCAAGTCAAATATTACAAGTTCACTCACAAACACTGTTTGGATATTAGATTATACTCCCCATGAAGATGCCACCAACCATTATATTCTTGCTTCCAAAAATGTCTATCAATTAGACTTCTACTTCACAAAGTCATGATGACCATGTGAAATTTGTGCAATTGGGCTCTAGAAAGTAGACACCTCCCTTATGGTGCTATAAAATTTCCCTACAACACAAACGAATCCCTTTATTACTTTCTACTTTGGGAAGAGACCAATTTGGTGCTCACTTGACTTCATTTAATATAGAAGAATTTGAGGCACAATTACTAGCTGTATGAAGAGTTGTGACGCATCTTCTTTTAACCTTTATTAAGAGTTTGAAGGTTCTTTTTGTCTCTTCATTGATTCAATTCTCTTTTGAGGAATGTGGCATCGAGGTCAAATGCTCTAGTTTGCACATTCTATGCTTGCAAGTCGTATATACAGTGTTAGGATGTCCAAAGTTAGGGGCACAAATGTTGAAGCAAATGTAAATGATAGATATGGTTTTATTTTTGCCACCATGCGCTCAGTCACCAAGTTTTATTTTCACATCCTGAAAATAGACGAAAACCTCTCAAATTTTGCGTTTCATATAAAATCAATTTTATATTGCATTTGGACGAGTTTTTGATGAGTTTAGGGCAAAGCAATGAGCGCTTTTGTGATTTTTTTGTAAAAAGTCACCACTAGTTTTTGGAAAACTCGGCGATGAGTTTTTGGGTGAGTAACTTGCCACCATTTTTGGTTCTGCGAGTACTCGCAGAGTTTTTCATCTATGGTTCAATGTATTGCAAATTTAACTATGCTCTAACAACTGGGATAGTGCTGCTAATAGTCAATTTGTTTGAAACTAATTTGCTCTAAAAACTGGGATACTGCTGTTGATAGTCAACTTGTTTAAAACTGTTTTTCTTACCCATTATGCATGTTCTGACAATTCATGTGTTTAGTATCACTTACACATTTTATTAACACACATTTCTATGTTATTTATGTCCTTGTTTTTCAAATGCAAAGAAATCCTTTTTCTGAGATTTGTTAATCCATCTTCATGCACTTTGCAAGCTATTCTTATTCAAAAACAATACGATAAAGGCATATATATATATATTTTTTTGTGAACTCTGTTGTGGTTTTATATCTTTTGTATCTCTTGAGGATACACTACATTGATGTTTGTATTCATTGGTAGTTTGGCTGCTCGAGTTTCAAAAGGAATATTCATCCTACAGGGCAACCATTGACTATATTTAAATTTATTTCTTGTCACATTTTCAACTTATATTGAATGCCCACTATGCTCTAACAACTATAATACTGCTTCTAATTGTCAAGTTGTTTAAAACTAATTGTCTTACAATCTGGGAAAACATTGCCTCTTTTTAATTAGGTATAAGGATCTGGACTATAGATATTTTTTCTGTTTGAAGTAGTATAGTGTTTCATCTGTAATTTTCTTATATAAATTCGAATTATTCCTCTCTCTCTCAATGCATGACAACAAGAGGGAGGAGGGAGCAAGACTTTTCTCATCATGATTAGTGGAAGTGGATTTCTATGACTCACAGTAGGTGAGGTAAAGATGTCTAAATATAATTTGTGCTCAAACTCTAGCTATAATGCATTCTGTTTTAAAGACATTAATGTTCACTAGGTAAAGGCAATAAATTTTTATAATACAGGTGATAATTGGAAGAAGATAGGTTGGGGTTCCAAAGAAATGGTGTGAGCTATCTCAAGGTAGAAGTAGAGGTATGCATTTGCCACTGAGTAACAAAACAATTAGTGTTATCCTTTGAGGGAAAGACTGACTGATGTTTTTGGGTCTGCATTCAGAGCACAACATTGGGAAGCTCAGAGATAGTTTTGTTCCCAAACTAATCACTGGATTTATGCTGCCCACCTATTCTAACACTAATTACTAACATTACAGCAGGGGAGGGATAAGAGAAATAAAAATAGAAAATAAGGTGATGTGATAGAATAGTTTGATTGATTTCTCAATCTACCATAACTCAGAATGGAAAATGATTAATGTAGATTAATACCAAAAGAATTAGGCTGAAAAGCAAAAGGTAAAAACTTAACACTGCAACAAATTGAACATCATAAGAACATAATGCTAAGGGCTAAAATAAGCTGCAAAACATTATATTAAATACATCAAATATGGTTTCTTACATTCAGCTTCAGAGGTTAAGCAACTATACAACAAAGAACTACTATGTTTAAAACAATTGCTACTGAATTAAAAAGCAATCCTTAATGTGTACCCAGAGTTTCTTTTTCTACAATGTACCTAAGATACTCAGTTTAGGCTGGATGCCACCTGGAATGTACCTCATATCAGTCCTGAATGGATTTGGGTCAGAGTACTGGGGCTGCCAGGTTGTGCCTGAGGTAGATCTGGGGGTACGCAAGGGGAGCCACAAGCTGCAGCACCCAAATTTTATAAAAGGAAGTTTTTTTAAAAACACATTTGTATATGAAAAAGTAATCTTAAATAGCATTTTGAAACCCTAAATTGACTAAAAGTCACTCAAAAGCTCTCATTTGATTATTAGGAGACAAAAACATCTAGTATCATTCTATCTTACCATTTTCATTGTGCAAGTTTGCTGGTTTTTCTTGGTGGTGAAGGTTTGGAAAGACATAAATTGTGTTTGCTAAGTGCCATGGGAAGCAACTAACTTGCACAAACGAGATTTATCAATTAAAAGTAAGTTTATTTTGAGTGTTTTAAAAGTTTTTTTCAATTTTTTTCCAAGCTTTCTAGTTCTTTTTCAAAGAAATTAAAAAAAATAAAAATAATTATTCATTTTAATTACTTTGAAGCATATTATAGGGTTGTAACCTGTGATGCAGGGTTCATACCCACAGGCCTCGAACCCGATCTGGGTACGAACCTGGTACAGGCTCGCCTGTGGGTATGGGTATGTGCTGGGTATGCACAAGGTGCGTGCCCAGCCCTTGCGTGCACCCGGGCGAACCCACAGGGCTGGGCGCGCACCCTGTGAATACCCAGCGTGAATCCAGCCCAATGGTTCGCGGACTTGGGAGTATCAGCTGCGTACCCGGGCGTACCTGGGAGAACCCATGGCCCAACACTTAAAAAGTGGGCCCAAACTTAAATAAAAAACAATTTTTTTATTATTATTTTGCCTCTTAATCCTAAAACGGCCCAATATGAGGCCTTTCAACACTAAAACATTTCATTTTTACCTCTCATTTTGCTCTCACCATATTTTCTCTCCATCTTGGCATTTTGAAGGGAGGTAATTGTATTTGAAGGAGATCGATTGTGGAGTGCCAAATAGCTTCTACAAAGGAGATTTAAGTGTTTAAGGTATGCATTTAAACCCTATTCTTTAATCTTTTGATGAAAATTTTCAAGTTTCTTAGTTTTTGATGGATTTTTTCAAGTTTGTGAAGAAGTTTTTCAAGTTTTTTTTTTTTTTTGTTCATTTTTTTTATAGATTGCAACAATGGCTAGTGGTTAAAGTTCAGTGGGTGGGGAGGGAAGTCAAAAGTTCAAAATTGATAAAGGATCTCCTTTATGGAGACATACCACAAGAATTTCACAAATTCCTGGAGGTGGGGGTTTTGTTTGGAAGTGTAATTTTTGCAATGGACAATATAATAGCTCCTATTACCAAGTGAAACTTCATTTTATGGGCCCTGGTGGTAAAGGAATTAATATGTGTGAGGGCCCAAATAAGAAGGGGTTGTCTGTTGTACAAATAGCAACATTTATAAAAGAACAAGAAGATGCTGGCAAATTGGTTGCAAGAGGAAAACAAAGTGGTTATAGTTCCGGAAAGAAAAAAACAAGTACAACATTACCCACTCAAACAGTTAGGCCCTCTAGACATCCCTTCTTGTCTATACCCTCTACAGAAGAAGAAGATGAAGAACCACAAATCACTACCCGCAAGAGAGGTCCATTGGAGAAGGAATTTAAAATGGAGGCAAGAGATATTGCCGAAGAAAAAATTGCACGTTGCCTCTATACCAATGGTCTTCCATTCAACTTGGTGAGATCACCATATTGGCAGGACATGGTGTCAGCAATAAATAGTGCACCTCCTGGTTTCACAAATCCTGGGTATGAAAAGGTGCGTACCACCTTATTGCAAAAAGAGAAGAAATCTATAGAGGCCCAATTGAAACCAATTAGAGATTTTTGGGTTGAAACAGGTGTATCTATTGTTTCTGATGGATGGAAAGATTGCAAAAACCGTCCATTGATTAATGTTATTGTAGTGTCCCCCAAGGGGGCAATGTTTTTGAGGGCGGTTGACTGTGAAGGGGAAGTGAAAGATGCGGAGTTCATTTCCAAGATTCTCATTGACTCCATAGAGATGGTGGGTAGTGAAAATGTTGTCCAAGTAATTACGGACAATGCAAAAGTTTGCAGGGCTGCAGGTGCTTTGGTAGAGGCTAGATATGAGCACATCTTTTGGACACTGTGCATCGTACACTCCCTCAATTTGGTGATGCAAGCAATTGGCAACCAAATAGAGTGGGTGAAAGAAATATACCAGGAGTCTGAGGAGATCCAGATGTTTGTGACAAACCACCATATGTCACAAGCAATTTTCAGAACTTTTTCAAGATTGGAATTGTTGAAGGTAAATTTAATTTATTTAGTTTCATTTATGTCATGTTTTACATAATTGAATAATTTTTTTTTTTCATTATTTACATATTTTAAATGTGTTATTAACTTACTATTAACATGTTCTTAGGTTGCTGAGCCCCAGTTTGCATCTCACACAATTGTTCTAAGACGACTTGTGAAGGTGAAAGAGGCACTGAGTCAAATGGTTATTAGCAACCAATGGGGTATATGGAAACAATCAAATTCAGAGAGGGCCCAAAAGGTCAAGGCATTGATCTTGGATGACAATTGGTGGGATCGTGTGAATTATTTATTGGAGTTCACTGAACCTATCATGTCTATACTTCGGTTTGCTGATACAGATGAACCATGCTTGGGGGATGTCTATGATAGCATGGACACAATGTTGGAGAAAATAAAAATAGAAATACAAAAGAGAGAGAATGATCCTGAAGACATCTTTTACACAAGGGTGGAAGCAATTGTTCTTCATCGTTGGAACAAGATGACAACTCCATTGCACCTCCTTGCATATGCCCTATCTCCGACGCACTATACCACCGAAGTACTTTCTATCCCAAGGAGAATATTGCCATATAGAGATTCTGAAGTTGCTAATGGGTATAAGAGGGCATTTAGTAGAATTTTCAATGATCCAAAAGTGCAGACAAGTGTTATGAGAGAATTTGGATTGTTTGTCTCAGGAAAAAATCATACCCCTTCTGTTGTTAGAGACCAATACAAAATGGATGCTATTACATGGTGGTACCTCCATGGTCAAGATTATATGTACCTCCAACCTCTTGCAATCAAGATCCTCTCACAAGTAAGTTTTTTTTTTTTGCCACTTGTATTGTAGAATTTAACACTTAACATTCTTGAATTTATCTTGCATTTTTAATTTTTAATTTTGTTGGTTTTCTCTCCAGGTTGCAAGCTCTTCTGCCGCTGAACGGAATTGGAGTACATACTTGTTGATGTGTGTTTTATGACTGCACCAACACAGAATAAAGTTACCAACGAGGACTCTATCCTCTCTTGAACAAAATCTCCTGCATGCTAAGATTGCTAGAAAGATCATGCATTCAACTCCAAGGTTCCTTCATGCAGTGGATAGTCCCAGTTGGCTCGATGTGATTTGCTGGTATTTCAAGGGGGCTTACAAAATTGTTCAACAACGGAGAAAGGAATTCGAATGCTCGAAAGGTTTGTCTATAAAGCTCTTGTTTCCTAAACTAACCAGAAATTACTGAATTAAAATGGTTGCAGGGATAAGAAGGCTCTAATCTACTCTAAGGCGTGGGACATGGCGATCAATTTTCGCAGACTTCAACCGAGCTTTGCTTTGCCTCGCTTCGGACAGCTTCCACAAAACCGGTGCAATCTTCAGAGCAGTAACCAAAGGTATTCAGATCATAATTCAACATGAAGACACCGTCACAGCGACGCATACCAACATGTGAATCATAAACGAAGTTAAGTCCGCAATGTTCTAGTTGACCACACAAGGTGAATTCACCATCAGTGAACACACTAGTGGTATGGATAGACGAAGCTTGCTCGAATCAAACACCACATTCCACAACTAGCATCTGCTTGCATGAAATGAAATTTATTCTACTTTAAGCTACTTTAAAAAAATGCTAAGTGATTCAGAAGGACGAAAAAGCCTTGCTAGCTACTCACAACAAAAGATGCAATCATCATCAATGAAAACTCTTTTTATTATGAGAGTGTTCACAACAACCTTTTACAAAGCATTCAATGAGAAAGCTTTCCTTTCTCTTCAATCTATGCTATGCTATCAAACTACGCTAAGCTAAGTTGCCTCTCTAATGCTCTCTATGTCTAATCTAATGAGGTACAAATGAGGGGGGGATGCCCCTTTTATAGTTGGCCCAGTCCAATGAACGGCCCATATTACAATCAAATGGATGGCTCAGATCGAGCCACATAAGCCCTAACCCTAAAAATTGCCACCAAGAAGAGTGGAGTAATAAATGAGCAATTAATGTCCACCATCTTCTAGAAGATTCCTGTCTGGAAACGCGTTCGCATTGTTCTTGTCCTTCTTCTTGACTGCAAACTGGATGAGTCTGATCATCATGGCTTCAACCTCTTCCTTAGCCTTGAGGGCATTTCAGTGCTTGAGGATGATCTTTAACGCTTGGGTCTCCATTATTTCTCTGTCCTAATCCTGAAGGATTTTCCAATCTTGGACTTGATCATTTCGTTCTTGCCACCTGCCTCACCTGAGTTGGGCGCATTTAGATTCTTGTGGAGGAATTTCAACACTTAGCCATTTCTTCCGACATCTCCCTTCATGATTTGGGTGTAACTGAGATATCGCGGAGGAGCTTGAAACATGCAACTTTTCCTCCTCCAAGGTTGTAATATCATCTTGGATTGCTTGCTCCATCACTTCAAGTCATCATGCCTTGGTCCCAACGTTCATCCTGCAAAACAAATAAAAAGAAGAGCATCAGAACACTTATAGTAAAAATTCACTTCACTTACCTCATCTCCATGCTCTGATTTCCAAGATCGATCTCTGGATAAAGTTCACCATTTTTCTCTAGCACAACTTTTGCCTTCTTCATAACTTTTCATCACGGACGCATTTAGAGACTTGAGTTTGGCGTTTGTGCCCTAGAAATTTCTCCACCTTGAGGACGCACTTGAAAGTTTGATGCTTAAGTTTCACTTCATCTTCAAGTTCTTCATGCCTTAGCGTATTTCACCTCACTAGAATTTATCCTTCATTTCAACAGACTTAGGCATTTTTATATTTTGTTCCTTTGCCTTAGAAATTTTTATTTTGTCTATAAAACTTCATCAATCAGGAGCCCACTTAAAATCTCCACCTTAAAATCTCAGGCGAGGTGTGGAGAGTTTCAAAATCATCTCCCTGTATAAAATACCCAAGACCCAGAAAAAATTTCCCTTCAAAAAATGTAATATTCATGTGTACACATGCAAAGTGGTACATTTAAGGTTTTATATTTCTGAAAAATATTTTCCCAAGGTTTAATTTAACCCCTTCTCCCTTGGGCGTACTTCTCCTTGCCTTAGGAAATTTATCCAATCACTTCTTCAAGCTGGGCGTATTTGGACTTCTCTCCTGCCATTTGTAAACACTCAGAAGAATTTCCCACCTCCCACATAGGATGGGCGCATTTTGGGGGTCCTCAAGGAATTTTCCATGCCTTAGAATATTTTCTTCAAACATCCTCCAAGATACCAAGGGCGCATTTGAGGGGGTTGAGGAGGAATTTCCAACACTTAGAAACCTTTTCAAGCCATCTTCACTGTTAGGGCGCATATAGAGGGTGGTCCTGCCATTTCTCCTGACTTAGAAAAACTTTCAAGTCCTCATTACAACTTGGGCACATTTGCCACTTTGCCATTCCATTTCCAACACTTAGACAAATTCCAAGTCACCTTCATCATCTGGGCGCATTTGAGGGGTCATGCTTCCACTTTCCACACTTAGAATATTTTTACTTGCCCCCCATCACTTCTAGGGCGCATTTGACATATGCTACTTCCAATTTTGAATACCTAGCAAAATTCCTAACCTCCTCCAAGCCAAGGCGCATTTAGCACCTCATACTTTCAATTTACCATGCCTTAGAAAATTTTCAAATCAACCTCTCCTGTCTTGGGTGCAACTCCACCCTTGAGCTTTCATTAAATGACTTAGCCAAATTTCTAAATCCAACTCTCTACTAGGGCACATTTAGGAGGTTGTACTTTCACTTTGCTCACGCCTTAGAATATTTTTCCAAACTTTCCTATGCCTTCCCCACCTTGGGCGCATATTGGAGGGGCTACTTCAAGTCTCAATCACTTAGACAAATTTCTAGCTTCCATCCTGATGAAGGCGCATTTCAACCCCAAGTACTCTCATTTTGTTTTCCTTAGAAGATTTTAAGTCACCTCTCTCCTCAAGGGCGCATTTCCCTAGGCAAGCTTTCAATTTGCCACGCTTAACAATTTTTTATCTCCTCTCTAGACTTGGGGCGCACTTGAGGGGTCAAACTTCTAGTTTAGATGCCTTAGACAAATTTCAAACTTCCTCCAGCTTCTTCATGGGCGCATGTGAGGGGGTGTTCTTTCAATTCCATTGCCTTAGACAAATTTCAAGCTACATGCTTCTCCTTTGGGCGCATTCAGGGGGGGGTGAAGTTTTAGTTTCCAACGCTTAGAAAAAATTCAACCCATGAATTCTCAAGCATTTGACCCCCTGAGCTTCAAGTTTTGAACACTTGCAAATTTTCCCCACCTCCTCATCCAGTTTAGGCGCATTTGATACCTTGAGCTTCCATTTTTCACACTTAGCAACTTTTCATGCCTACCTGCCCTTATTTACTATTTATAGAAAGTTTCACAATCTTCGTGATTTTCAAGGATTTTCCACTTCTGAAGACTTGATCTTTGCTCAACTTGACTTTAGTGACGAGACCAACTTACAGACACCTGATGTTTTCATGCACTTGCCATTTTTGGTGGCCTGCTAAAAATAGTAAATGTTTAGAATGAGCTCAAATTTCATGAGTAGACTCCCTGAAGAATGTTGATCGTGATAGGATACCACTTTTCAGAGACTCTTGCGTCTCGCCCTATCTTTTAGGAAACCCTAATTCTTCTGCATGGACCTGCTAAAAATAGTAAATGTCTGATTTTCAAACTTTTGCAACTCTGTTTGACTTGGAATTTGTTCCATGGGGTCCTCGTCACTTGCTTGACCTGTTCACACTGGTGCCTCGTGCTGACTTGCTATTTATAGCCCTATTTTTGGAGTGACTTACTATAAATAGTAAGTGCTCACATTGCCTTCAAATTTTACTAGTGGATTCCTTGAGAGATGCTGATTGTAATGGGATACATCAGTTTTCGGAGATTCTGGCGTTTTACCCCTCATTTTGAGTCCCAAAGCTGGAAACCCTAAACTAACTTGCATGTGGCTCAAATGACCTCCGTTTGACCCCGTTTCTATTGCATGTCGCTCCGTTCGTGATACTGAAGTGCTGGGGAGCTGCCGGAGTGAACCTGCTAAAAATAGTAAGTGTCCAAAAAAGTGACTGACTAGCTGCCGGGTGCATTTGCATGTCACACTGCCCGGGAGATCTCGAAAAACCCAGAAAAACCCAACAAATTGGTCTTGCACATGAGCACTGGCTAAAAATAGTAAGTTCCTGAAAAATGATCAACTTTGCTTGCATGTCACATCGTTGCGAAGCTCTTGAAAAGCCCATAAAGAATATCCTAACATGCATTGAAAAATTCTGCATGCAAACGCTAAAATTTACTCTCGAAGGCAACACCAATAAAAGGTTCAAATCTTGGCCTGCATGTTACATCATTGTGAAGCTCCTGAAAAACCCCCAAAGAATATCCAGACATGCGTTGAAGACTCCAACATGCAAACCCTAAAAATAGCCTCCGAAGGCAGCACTGTTGAAAGTTATCATCTCATCTTGCATGTTATATCATCGCGAAGGTCTCGAAAAACCCATAAAGGTTCTTTAGACATGCATTGAAAAAGCACACATGCAAACCCTAAAATTAGCTTCCAAAGCCTAGACTGCCAAAAATAGCAAGTGGTTAGATTCAACTCAAAATTTGATGGCAAGCAGCTTAAGGTGCTCTGGACGCAGTGTCAAGCTCAGACTTCAATTTGCTTACTCGAATCAACTTCAAACTGGCATAAAGAAAGCAAACCCTAATTCCTCAGACTTAGCCAAAATTTCAATTCAAATGGGCACATCCTCGGAAAGACAGACAGAACAAGAGAGAGACAACAGGCAAACCAACCAAAATCAAGCCAAAAGACCCAAACGAAGCAAAAATTAGGGGGGTCCCCATTTGCAATGGGGTGATGTGTGAAAAGGTCACAACAATACTCCTTTATCCACTCAGTGAAGCGTAACCGGTTGGTTGCAAAAAGAGCTGAAGACTTGGTGTATACTCATTCCAATTTGTGTCTTTTGTCACGTAAGGAACCTCAATACAAGTAGGGGGCAGCAAGGCTTTGGGATGTAGCACCCGAGTCTGCTAACTTGGATGCAACCATTCAGGATCTTGCTAGAGCCACTATGGATGATGTGGATGATATTGATGGCATACCACATGGTGTTGAATCCGCTTTGGGTTCAAATGATGATGATCTTGAAGTTGAAGCTGCTGATAATCCAAGTCACGATGATTCTTTTGAGAATCCTTTTGATGATTGATGAACACTTGAACAATGAACATTGAATCATGTTTCATGAACTAAATTTTGTAATTTAGTAATTGTGATGATTTCCATTGGAATCGTGAACATAGACGTATATGATATCATTGATATGCTTTAGCCTTTATTTGAATATTTTTCAACTATCAATTGGCATTTAATATTTATCTTTGGTATTTGGCATTGATCAATGATCAAGTAATCATACTATGAAATGATTTAGTTTTACAATTCTGTATATTTCTCTTATTTTTTTGTATATATATATATATATATATACACACTCATGTACCCATATGTACTCAAACCCCTAAATTTTTTTTTCCCGTACCCACGTACCGGGTTCTCGTACCCGAACCCATCCCCGAACCCGAACTGGTAACTTAGGTTGTAACAGTTAAATTTTTATTTTTTTAATTTTCAATATAACTTTAATCCATATAGAATGGTTGTTGCTAGTGGCAAGTGAGGTTAGATGAGTCCGATAGACTCGGGGGCCGAGTACTCGCCAGACTCACTAGACTCGTCGGGTTTGGGCAATTCCCAACCCCTAGACTCGACCATGGTAGCTGAAGACAAAAACTTAAAAAAAAACATTCAAAAGCACTTTAACTTTTTCTTTTTGGTTCTATATTTGCCTCTATACCTCCAAAAGGCACTTCATTTCATTTTCAAGCCAAGGAAGAAAGAAAAAAGAGAGATTAGAGCCAAAATATATTTGCATTGAAGGAAAACCAGCAAGGAGATTTAACACAAACTGGTTGTTGAATCACATTTGAGCAGGTTTGTAGGTGATCTTGGTGCATCTAGAGGAGTCTACAAGGGATTGGAAAGAGACTTCCATTGATTTCGAAGAAGATTTAAGAGGTATGTTTGAATTTCGAAGGTTTTTATTTTTATTTTTTAAACCAAAACTTCATTTCTCTTCTTTATTTCTTGTTTCTTTTTTCTATTTTGTTTTTAGTGAAACAAAGGACAAGTTACAAACCCTAGGTGTGTTTAAGTTTTTTGTTGAACAAACCCTAGGTGTTCTTGAAAAAAAAATAGTTTTATAGTTGCAAACCCTAGGTTTTATTATTAGTTTTTTTTAATTAAGAGGGGTAAATGCTTTTGACTCGGAGCTATGAACTGATGAGGTCACAAATGGGGGGCCTCATCCCCAATATAAATTCTTAACAATTACACCCCAATGGGGTTTGTACCTTGATGGTATGTATAACAACACAACAACTTAACCATCACACCATGCCACTATTGGCTTTTTAATATTAGTTTAATTATAAACTTTGAATGTTAATTTTTTTTAATTTATGTGTTATTGCAGTATTGTTTATATTTATCAATTGTCTCTATCACATTCACAATGCCTCAAACTAGAAAGGACCCTTGTTGGAAATATGCCATTATTACCCCTGGGCAAAAGAAAGGAGAGGTAACATGTTTTCATTGCAAAACAACTATGCTTGGGGGAGACATTAATAGACTGAAATACCACCTTGCACATATATGAGGTCGTGATGCTAATCCATGCCCAAAAGTCCCTCTTGAGGTTATGCATGAAGTGCAAGCGCAATTGAAAACCTTTGAGCAGAAAAAGGAGATAAAAAAGAGGCAAAGAGAGGAGATGGCAGCCATGGGTGGAGTTGGAGATTCTTCTTCTTCCATTTCTCCAATTCCTCCACCTTCGGTTGTTGGTAGTGCTAGTGGCAGTGTTAGCATTGGGCCTAGAGTTCGTGCATCTAGGATTCATATATTTTGCTACACACTACTCCGGGTTCCCAACTGTCACTTAAGAGCATGGGTTGGAACAAAGATAAACATGATGCAGCCAAAAGTGCAGTTGGAAACTTTTGG
Organism: Sequoia sempervirens; assembly: GCA_007258455.2. Classification (NCBI taxonomy): domain Eukaryota; kingdom Viridiplantae; phylum Streptophyta; class Pinopsida; order Cupressales; family Cupressaceae; genus Sequoia; species Sequoia sempervirens. The sequence continues at coordinate 40,468 of VDFB02105569.1, read as the reverse complement.
TTCTATGGCGACATTCCATTTCATGCAGCCAGGTAATTCTTTTTGTTTTGTTTTAAAATATATAGCTTGATAGTTGATTCTTTGTCTCTAGAATTTTTATTTTTAGAGCTATGTTGAATTCAAATTGAAATTATACATTTTTCAATACTTATTTTATTTAATTTATTTGTGTTAGGTTTCCTTATTGGAAAAATGTGGTTGATTCAATTATTGTTTGTGGGGTGGGGTTCAAAGCCCCTAATGATGAGGAGATAAAGGGCCCCATTTTGTTCGAAAAGGTGGCTGATGTGAAAGCCACAATAGAGTAGCCGCACATTTGGAGGAAGAAGGGTTGCACCATCATGATCGATGGTTGGACCAATAGAAGAAACATAACATTGCTCAATTTTCTTGTTTCTTCCTCAGGTAAATATTTTATTTTCTAAAATGCATTGATTTAGTGATAAAAAATCAAGGATTTTAATTTATGTTTTATTGAATCATTGATTTTGTTTCTTTTTCAGGTGGTACCATGTTCATCAAATCTATTGATGCATCCAGGAACACCAAAAATGTTGAATTCCTTTGCGAGGCTTTGGAGGGTGACTTGGCTGAAGTAGGGGAGGAGAATGTGGTGCAAGTAGTCATGGACAATGCAACAATTTATGTTGCTGCAGGTAGACTACTGATAGATAGGCACCAATCACTGTTTTGGACACCTTGTGGTGCTCATTGCCTTGACCTCATATTGGAGGATCTTGGCAAGATTGCATGGATCAAAGCATGTGTGGAGACTGCAAAGAATATTTGTAAGTTCATAAATAATCACACATGGGTCCTCAACCTTATGAGGCAATACACAGGGAAAAAGGAGTTGGCTCACCCTCGGATAACCTGCTTTGCTACCAATTTCATTACTCTACAATCCTTGTTGTAGTCAAAGGGAGCTTTGAGGTGGATGTTTGTTAGTGAGGAGTGGTCTTCCTCAACATATGCTAAGACAAATGTAGGGGATGAAGTGTCAAATTGGATTTTTGATGAGTAGGGCTTTTGGGTACCTACTGCGGAGATCATCAAGGTAAATGTAATTAGTAATTAGTTTACTAATTCTACATTATATTTTCATTCTTATTTTTATTTTATTTGCTTATTTTTGTTGATTCTTACTTATGCCAATGTTTCATAATAATTGCAATTCACAAGGCCTTTAGTGGTTCTATTATGAGTTGTTGATGGGGAGAAGCCCACAATGGGCTACAGATATGAGGGCATGGATAGGGCCAAAGAGGCCATTAGATCCATTTATGGGGAAGTTGATGATAAGTATCGACCCATTTGGGAGATCATTGATAGATGATGGCACCTCCAGCTTCACAAGCCCCTACACACAACAACATATTTTCTCAATCCGACATTTCAATTCTGCCTTGAATTCAAGGCGGATGAGGAGGTTTTGAGTGGGCTCTACATAGTCATCGAGCGGATGCCTGATCGTCATGTTGGAGGACAAATTGTCGCCGAGATTGAGATTTTCAGATTTGCACAAGGAGATCTCTTTGCAAGAGACATATGCAAGGCTACTTGATCGACATTGCAGCTAGGTAAAAAATTATTAAGGGCATAATAGTAGTTTAAAAATTAACACTTTTCCTTTTTTATATTACTATTAAATATTGAAACTTAAAGTTGGAAAATGAGATTGGGTTTTTTCCTTTTCTCATCTCAGATGCATGGTGGGAGAGATTTGGTGCTAAACTACCAAATCTTTAGAGGATTGCGGTTCGAGTGTTGAGCCAACCATGCAATGCCTCAAGTTGTGAGTATGTTTGAGCACATACACTCCAAGAAGCAAAACAAAGTGTTAGTGCAAAGGTTGAATGATCTTGTTTATGTTCATTACAACGTGCACCTTCGCCATAGACAAATATTGGGAACTTACTTGTCACCCATCACGTTGGAGGAGGTTGATCCACAATCAAATTGGATCGCTAAGGCTGAGGATCCCGTCTTTAGTGATGAGGAACTTGATTGGGTCGATCAGGTGGATTGAGAGGCAGAGGCAAAAGCCATGGCAGAGGAGGATAGAGCACGAGGAGATACCTTGGATGCTGGTTTGGTCGCTACTATGTTTGAGACATGGGCAGAGATGATGGTTGCATCATCATCCAGGACCTATCTTAAATGCCTATGGAGGAGGACTGAGTTGGTTGATGTTGAGTGCTGCAGGCTCCTCTGAGCCATAGATTTGTAGCTTTTGTTTTAATATATGTTTGGAACTTTTGATGCCATGGATTTCATATTCCACGAGTATTGTATACAATTCACAACATTTATTTATCTAATTGTCTTACTATTGTTATTTCCTTCAGCTAAAATTTGCATTTATACTTATGTGATCGATGTATGTGTATGGGATCAAAGTAGTTTCTATTTGATGATGTTATTGTGTCTTAGGATTATTTATTAAACTTTGCATGAAACAAGTTTTAAATCCTTAAAAATCTTTGAATTTCTTGGGTTTTTCTATTTGTCGAGTCTTTGCCGAGTCTAAGCTTCAAGTTTGAGTCCGAGTAAAAAATCGGCTTGCCGAGTCTGAGTCTTGTAACGCTGTATAAAATAGAGAAGTTCAATAAGTATTTTGTATTTGTATGCATGATTATTTCCATTTAATTATAGTGGATTAAATAATTAATACAAAAAATATGTGCTTTAGTAAATAAAATAGTAAAAGCTATGAACTTTAAATAATCTTTTTGCAATAATTTATTTTAAATTAATTATAAAGTGATAAAGTAGATATAATTCATTTAAGCCCATAGAATTTGAGGGGCTATGGTAGGGGCTATGGTAGGGGCGGGGGTCGGAGAAATGCTTCTCAAAGCTGAGGGTCCCTTAGAATAGTAGGGGCCAACTGCAATATCTGGGTTCGTCTATGCTTTCTCAACATGAGATCACGAAGGAGATTCTGCCATGGGTAGATATTATCATTCCGAAATAACACATAGTTGCTATAAAAAGTATGTAAAATTTTAAAAATCTTGAATACGTTTTAATACATACTAAAAGCAATTAGATTTTATACACACGATAAATAAAACATTAAATTACAAATAAATAGATAATATTGATGTGTACTTTAAAAAAAACAATACTTGTGAAAAATATAAAATAATAATAGTAAGTGAAAAAATACATTTGCTCACAAAAAAATTCATATAAAAGAAAAAATTCCTAAACGTGAAAGTTAAAATAAATAATTTGTTTTCATTGAACTTTTTTGAAAACTTGTGTATGATATTTATGATCCATTACATTACTATTGAAACATAAAGTAGCTCTTCAACAAAAGATAAAGTAAACCTAAAACAAAATATATCTTAAGTAAAAGTTAAAATAGGTAATGTTTCTCTTTTTTTAATTATCTTTTTACCTATTTATCTATCCATGCAAGTATATAATAGCTTAGATATATATTAATAAATTATATTCATATAAATATTGTAAAGGAGAATATTCAAAAGTGATATAATATGTATATTCTAAACTAGCATAGATATCTTAAATATATCTATTAAAGAAAATCTTGAGGCACCTATCTATCATAAATAATGGGTAAAAACACAAACCTGTGTCACACTTTATAAAGGAATTGGCCAACAACAAAAAAAATTCTGAACTTCGACCACATAAAAGTGGTCTTTATGTTTTGAATTTCAAAATGGTGTAAACTAATGAAATGTAGAACTTTTGATGAAGTTTATTGCTGTAATTTTTAAAATTAAAAAAAAATAGTTTTCATTATGTTTTATCAATTTAAAACAGATTTTGGAATGTTGAAAATTTCAGAAAAAAGTGACTTCACGGGCCGTCAAGAAACCAATTGAAAAAAACTTCATTTCTCCCTAATTTTTTTTTCTCCAAATAGATAACTTCAATAACTTGTGCATGGAAAAAAATAAATAAATTTTGATGTATATTTTTCTCGTAATAACGTTTTAAAGTCAAACATGTTAGAATTTGATAGTTTTCACAGGTCATCAACTATTTTCAATTTTTTTAATCATTTTCAAAAAAAAAATTATACCCTTTTGAAGAAGACTCTCCTCTTGTGCCCCATATAAGATTTAATTTTTTTTAATAAGTTTTACTATCTTTTTTTAATTTGTAACCTCTTTTTAATTTTAAAAACCTACTTGCATTATTTTAAAAATAAAATATATTAAAACTAATCAAAATATTCAAAAAATTATATATTTGGATTCTCCACTCCGAGCTCTACAAAAGGGTATTTTTGTTTTTTTTAGAAAAATCATTCTGACTAAAGAAATACTTAGTTAAAGTTGAAAGTTTCAGAAAATTCTGAAAAAAATTGAGTTGGCTGCCAACTAGGATGCCACATAGACAATTTCTATAGAAAGGGTTTCGGCCGAAACCCTTTCTATAGAAATAGTTTCTACCAAAACCCTTTCTATAGAAACCTCGCACATTAAAAAATGAAATTTCAAAGCCAATTTCAAAGCGGGAAACGAAGAAATTTAATTTTTTGGGATTCGGGTGAAACTTATTCGGTTGAAACCTGTGTGCCACATAATAGGCCACGTGGTTTTAGTCGAAACCTAGATGGGTGAAACCTTTCCGGCCGAAAATATTTCCCTCAGAACTATTTATTTGGCTGAAAGTGTGACACAACTTTGTGCTTTTACCCTAATTTCACTATTGATGCATCAAGACTGATATCTTTTGACCTTTTTTAGATAGATGTATTTAAGATATCTATACTAGTTCTAGTTCAATGGGCCTAGGGATAGATAGGTTGTTCAAATTTGACCAAATATCACCTCTTTGGCAACATGCTTCGATAATTTGAGCAACTTCCTAGAGGTGGGGGTTTTATTTGGCATTGTAGTTAGTGCATGAACATTAGAGCTTATATAGTTGAGTGAAAGCTTATCTATGTGCTTTCTTTGGCTAAGAATCAAAGTTCTTCTAGAGTTGAACGAAAAAGGGATGCAAAAGGAGCAAGTTCTCGTATATTTCAAAGAGAAAGAAGAGGTTGATATTGTAAGTGAGATCAAAATTAAGATTTATGAGACATTTGATAACATACTTCGGAAAATGGGGCAAGAAATTTATGACAAGGGTCCTAATTTGGGATTATATGAGTAACATATCAGGTCTATTGTGACATGGTGGTTAAACACTATGAAAACCCTACTTCATATGGTAGCCTTTGCTCTAAATCCCAAGTGATATTGGCCAAAGACTAGTAGAGTGCCTCTTGATGATGAAGAGATGAATTTTTTTTAATGAAGGTGCTTTGAAAGATATATTCAAGTGAGGAATCAATTTCACTTTGCACACAATGGCTTGTCTTTTCCAATCTTCATGTTCCAACATTTAACAAATTAGAGGCGAAAATAAATAGAGCTATATTAGTCCAAACTAACCTTATTGGATGTAGGACATGGCATGGCAAGGATACACTAGAGTTGAGGATACCTGCCATTTGGATCCTTTAATAGGTTGGTAGTTCCTCAACTATAGAGAAGAATTGGTCCACATACAAATCCATTTACTCTATCAAGAGCAACGGACTTACCTCTTGACAACTAGAGAAGTTGGTGGCAATGCATGGTACCATGCAATTTCAGAATCAACATACTCTAACTTACATTGGGATGTTGATCTTGGAGATGCCACATAGATTGATGATGAGGTACAAGAGGGATCAGTTGGGATTCCATTGGATGAGGCAGCCCCTCATAGTGGTGGTGGATCAAACTTAAATTCCAATTTTGAAGCCGTGTTAGTAGATGTTGATTAGGGGTAGTGGCATATTGTCTATGTTTTTGTCATTTTGTAGTTGAAACTTGCAGCCTTTGGGTATTTTGTTGTAATTTTAATATAATATATGTGCACATTGACAATAAAAGCAATTACATTTTGTCAACTTTTTTGTCAACTGTCATGTGAAATCTATGTTGGATGTATTCCAATCCAAATAGTGCACAATACAACAATCTATTATCTAAAATATATCTGGCTACGATGGACTATCCTTGTATTCTGTGCACATTGTATGGTGTAAATTTTATATTTGTGCAATGATAGAATAATTGCTGATTTCGTCATGGTATCACAACTCTTTTGGAGCCATCATCATTCACGGTGACCTATCTATTAAAGTAATGTTTAATATTGTAATGGTCAATTAGCTTTTAGGATAGACTTTAGGAATCTTCTCCAATAAAGTCATGTTGACTTTAGGATTTACCATTTTGCTTTATGAGTTAATCTTATTTTATGAGTTGTCATCCTTATACTCTATGGATAAGATATTTGCCATCCTTATCCTTTGTGGATAAGGATGCTTTTTCTCCTTATTTCTAAATAGATTTTTATGCAATCTTTGTTAACTTTCTGTGTGCTGTTTTTGTAATACTATCTTAGGTCATACTAGTTTTATCATCTTATGAATGACAACTCTGTTTTTGGATGTTTTAACCGTCTTTTGTATCATGCCTTATTTGTATTACAACTCTCTTTGAGTTAGTCAAGTCATCTATATGTTGAATAAGGATTTAATTTTCTTTTTGCATGTTGTTGGTACTTCATTTGTGCTCTATTTGATGAATAGTATACAAAAGCAGTTTCCTTTCCAACATCCCAAAGCTGGCTGTATGGTCTAAGAGTATGGATAAGTTGTCTTTGATGCTATGGTTTGATTTGAACTTTGAGGTTTATGCACATTTATATCTTAAGGTTCACTTTGTTTTTTCTTATGGTTATTGTGTCAAATACTAAGCAATCAATATATAGACGGATTTATGTTTTTATGCCTTGTGTATAGATTTTCCCATTTCTTGATAATGTTGGAATTTTTTAACTTCATTGGTAGTCTTATTCAATTGTACGGGTGATTAATCTTTGAGCTGAATTTCTTGAGATGAATTTGTGGTCACAACCCAAGTAGTTTTGAGCTTGTGCTTTAATGTTTTAGAGAGTGCTTCTAGATATAACTATCTAGTAGTTTTTGCATTGATGGTTTAGTTGTAATGTCCCATTTTTTCCGGGATCTGTATCCGTGTAGTGGTTAGTCTACTATCTAGTCCCCGTAGGCTAATGGGATGTTCAAGGGACCCTTTGGAGGGTATTTAGGCTCTTCAGCAGGCTTGATGCTTCCATTCCAACATATTTAGCTCAGTGATCCAGTATATTGGTTGGTAGGCCTTATGGTAGTTCAGGAGCTCATCATTCATACTTGCTATTTATAGTAAGTTGTATCACGTTTAGTGGTCTCACGCCTGCAGTTGGAAATTGTGTCGGAAACGCTCTTAGGGGGCTATTGCCTAATTATTATTGAGAGTTGGCATTTTAATTAAATTATTAAAGTCAAATTACTTTAATAATATTATATTATTAAAGTGACTTTATAATTTAATGTTTGTTGGCGTTTCAATTCACACCTTTGGAATGCGGATTAGAAACAAACAACTATGCACAGATAAACTACTCTTCAAATTAGGAGGGGAAGCTCCCTCTTCGTTGATGATGCTTAAAGAAAGTAAACTAAACTATTTGCCAATCCTTTTTGTTCTCAGCTAAGAGCACAAGGTTATAAAACTCTAGCATCATAGCTGAGGTTTTCTCTTTTAGAATTTCAACTACAACTAGGCCTACTCTAATAATGCTTCTAGCTACTCAAGTAAACTTAGAGCTTGAGAGTTAGAAGTTATCAAGGAATGATTTTAACACAGATACTTAAAAAAACTATCTTCCAACGCACACCTAAAGACTCATTGTACTTTTCGATGCAAGTTGAAATAAATATTATGTAAGCAAAACACATAAAACAAAACCCGAGAGAGTAGATCAAAGCAAATGAGGCATAAGATTTTCTTTTTCGAATTTCTAATAACGATTACACTTCTAGGATAGCAGGATTGTAGCAATAACAAGCTTACAGTTTCGCGATCAAACCGGAATACACTTAACACAAAATACAAATGAATTGAACAATAACTTGCAGCAAAAGGCAGGCATGCAAGCTTGCTCTTACACTAAGTGAACAAACACTAAATAACAACTTGTAGGCAAAAGTAGGCTCATCAATTTGCTATCACAATAACGGTTAAAGAAAAATGGGCAAGGCTGCCTTTATTTATACACAAGCAAGGAGTAGGGAACCCTAAAATCTCCTTGCTTTTACAACAAGACTTGCCAACTCACAAGCTTTATTTCTAAAATTAGAACAAGATAACTATCTAACAACCTGTTGAAAGTAGAAAACGGGAAAGTTCCAACTATTACAACTTGATTTTCTCTCTTTTACAAAGAATAGATAAGCATGAGACAAGAATAGCAAGAAAACTCAGAAAATTGTATCGAGTTAAGTGCTGTTTTAATTCTATCTTTGGAAAGCTTCGCTATCTGAAAAAGATGACTCATTTATGGCTAATTTGGGAAACCATATCCGCCAAAAGCTGGTAACTACCTCCTTGAACGCTGATTTCTATTGAAGAATATCGCTTGTTTAAAATCTTGATTTTTGACTGTGAACACACCTATGTTTGGAAAAGTTTTGTGCAAACTGCTGAAAAAAAGTTGCTGATTTTTCTTGAAAAAGTGGATTCTCGGAAAAAGTTGGGACTTGGGTTTTATAGACAATCATGTTCTGAAGAGACCCAGTTCATTGGATTCTGAAAAAGTTTAGGGCTTCTCAAAAAAGCGCCGAAAAAACAGATTGTTGGAAATATAAAATTTTCCAATCTTCAAGAGGAACAAAAAGTAGATGGACCCAGATCGATGAAAACTGAAAAAGCTGACCACCTATTTCTGAAATGTGATGCCCTAGAAGAAAGGACCATGAAAAAGCATGCCTCTATGCTTGCCTATCCTGAATCCATGAAGAAAACTGAAAAAGCACTCCGTTTGAGCCTCCAAATCTTGATGAGAAGAAAAAAGATACTTTTCTTCCTTTGAAGGTCAACTTGCAAAATGTGATGAAAGAATGCCAAAAGCCTTCTTAAATAGATGTTGAGGATGAGAAAGCACTTTATTCTCCAAGCTTTAAAACTTTGAACCCAATCTGGAGTTAGAAACGTCAAATGTGGACACTTTTTGAACGATGAATGATAAAACTTGAAAAAATTTCTAAGGCATTGAACCTTGGGCGCTTTTCCTCTTCAGAGTTAGAATATTTTTTAGGATTTTCAACTTTTCTTGTTTTCTTGACCTCAGTTTGATCTTCTTTTCCAGATGTTTGACGGACCTGGTGAACTGGTTGACAGATTCGTTGGATAGCCTGAAGAATTTTGAGAAAGAAGAGCATCTTGGAAAACCCTAGAAACTGATTTTGGGGGCTCAAAAGCTTGGGTGCCCTTGGCTAGCTGGGTGCCTAAGCATCCCAGACTTAGCCATTTTCCTGAAGTTTTCAATCTTTTTGCTTGATAAAATGCATCCCGTTGATCCTCAATTCTGGACGTCTGCTGAATCCTATGAACTGGCTGACGGATTCACTGCGAAGCCTTGATCAAATCTGAATAAAATGTCTTGGAGGTTACAAACCCTAAAGACACCTTTTGATCTCTCAAAATCTTGGGTGCCCTTAGCTAGTTGGGGTGCCTAAGATTGCTAGAGTTAACCATTTTTTTTTATGTTTTTCAACTTTTCCAATTTGACCATTTTTGTTTCCCATGTCTTTGTCTCCACTCAATCTGCAATTGCTGGCAATCGATGAATCTGATGGTTTTGCTGAGATATGCACTGGAAAGTTGGTAAAACTCTGAAAAAGATGACTGGTTTTGCAAACCCTAAAAGTTGATTTTGATGGTCCAAAACCCTAGGCACCCTTGGTTAGCTGGGGCGCCCATGATCCCTAGACTTAGACAAATTTGAAAGATTTTCATGATTTTCAGTTTGCTCCATTGATGCAACATCTTTGTTCGATCCAAGATTTCGACTGTTTGACTAATCCAGTGACTTGGCTGATGGATTCATTGAGAAGCCTGAATAAATTTGAGAAGACACCCCTAGAGGTTGCAAACCCTAAATATAGCTTTTGAATGCCTTAAATGTTGGGTGCCCCTGGTTAGTTGGGGCACCTTTATTCTTCAAAGTTAGTTTTTATTTTGCAAATTTCATTTTGTCCTTTTTCTCGATGCAAACACCTTGCCGTTTGTCCTTTTGCTTTGTGCAACCCCGTTGTTGTCTGCGTTGACCATGCATTGAATGTCAAAAATTGAAAAATGGCTAAGGCATTGACAGCTAGGCGCCTTGACTGGATAGGGGCGCCTAGCATCTCGAGTGTTAGAAAATTTTTCACCATTTTCAAGATTTTTAGATTCCCCCTCCTTCACTCTTCGTTCTACATGCATGTTCACCATTTCTCGTCATTTGTGTAGCATTGAGACCTTGATTCTGACACCTGGCAGTTGACCTTCCTCCATTGATGACCTCATAGCTCTTGTTTTAGCTTCTGAAAAAGCAGAATAGACCCCACCAAAGAAAAATTGATCTTTTGACGATTCTGACTAGACCAGCTTGATCAGGAAGTATTTTTAACCAATCAAAATCAGTTTGAGCCCTAGAAACATAAATTCTATTTTTTAGAAACTTTCTATTTTTATAAAATTTCGCTAGTATCCGTTTGAGAAGAAACCTAGAAAACCCCGTCTCAAGTCTATTTTTAGAAAATTTCTAAAAATAGAAACTTTCCTAAAAATAGGGCCAAAAAATTGAGATTTGGGTTTTGTGGATAAGTTCATTATGAAGAAAAACGCTTCAAACCAGTCGATCGCGTTCCAAACTCGGTTTCTATAATGCCGTAGGCGATCCTTTTTGACCTGGCAATATCCTCTGACTGGCTCATTGATCAGCTCTACATCCCCTTTAACACATAGGAGTTCGATTCCCATGTCTTCAGCATTTCTAAGGCCTAACAAAAGTGCCTCTTTTTCAGCTTGAGTGAAATCCGATTGTAGGCAATATGCAAGTGGATGCAATTGTCCTTTAGGGGAGATGATCATTTACCTTGCTCCTGAACCTACAGTTGAACAACCCCCATCGTAATGTATTGTCCATAATTTTGTATCCTCTGTCAGTCTCCTTTTAGGACAAGCAATGTTCTTGTCTTCAGTTTCCATCTCTGACAGAGTCACATAATTACTAGGATCCGTTTCTTGATATAGAATTTGGGTTGGGGGATATGGGGATTTTACCACTATGAATTGGGACTTGGGCTCAGGTTCTATCTTGATTTTTCCCTCCTTCACAAGAATGGCTGCGGACGTACAATCTAACTGCATTGCACCACCAAGATCTCTGTTGTTACAACCCGATTGTATAGCTACTATTGCATATGGCAATTGATTGTAATGATTGAATCAATGTGATGAATAAAACATGCTGTTCTTGTTTTCAATATGAATGTGTCACCATTTAATGATTGTCTTATTTGATTGTTACTTCTATTGATGTAATCCTAGATAAATGTTGCTTGTAAGTTATTGAATAATGTTTATTCTAATTTTTGAGATGTTTCATATATACTGCTTTGTTGTAAACATATGACTCTCGTTGTCGTGTCATGAAATGCAGGTGTGCGAACCATTCCTCCAGGAAGAGGAGAAATATCACTCGGGAGAGGAGCTTGGTTGGGTAAACAGTAACGAGAACCATTTGAGCATACACACACACGTCCCTTAGACTGAGTAAGCTAAGTCAGTTTGTTTGAGTTATGGGTAAGTCGTTCATAGGATTGTATGCTGGCATTAGGAGTTGTGTCTACTTCTGAATACATGTATAAGTGATGTTTATTTGTGTATCTGACTTACTGTACAATGATCATTGTGAGGGTAACGTGAAAGGATATATGTGTATAGGTTGAATGGGTATGTATACACATGTATATAGTATGTACACTGAGGTATATACGAGTATATATGTGTGTATATATACACACGCTACCTATTATTTGTGAATATTAATAATATAATATTATTATTGCCTAATGACTTTACATAAAAATGTATATATATTTATTTATATACCGGGTCGCTGACTAGCTCACGATATATTATATATTTGTTAAATATATATATATATATATATGTTTAATATATTTAAGACTATAATAATATTTATATAATATAATATATATAATGAAATTTTATTTAATTTAATTTCTCAATTTATGGAAATTAAATTATTTTCTGAAATTAGTCTCCACTTTGGAAATTAAACTTATTGTCTAAGTTTAATAATATTTTAAATCTCTTAAGTGAAAATTAAAAGATTAAATTTTTACTTGGAGTAAATATTTAGAATGGAACTATAGAGAAATAATAAATCTCTTGAATTAAACTATTGAGAAATAATAAATCTCATCACCAAATAAAAGAATCAAGCTATTTCACTTATAATAATTTAAAACATATAGTTTCAATGAGAAATCGAAATATTTTAAAAGTGAATGGTAAAACTTTTGAAAAAAGCAAAATATTGCTCTTAAACCTTGAAAGAGCTTTCTCGTGAAAGAAAATGGCGCTTGAGGAAGAAACACAGGTCGCCTGGAAGAAGATTTCAACCATTGCTAAGACTAAGGGTGACACAGCTAGTAAATGGTGAGGTGTATGGAGTATTTCCTTGACTAAATCATTGAATGATGAATCATTTTTCAAATGGGCGCCATTATTGGTAAGTTTTTGTAGGTGGCGATTTTGTTTGCTGAGTTGAATTTTTCTTGTTTTGTTGGCTCAAAATGAAGTCGAATCACTTCTATATTTCACGAGTAAGGGGTTAGAAACCCGCCATGTTCTCTTTGAACTTTTTTGGGCATTGTGCTGTCGTTTCTCATGCCTGCAATGGTGGAAAACGTTGCATTTCTGGCCCTATATATAGACGGCTTACCATTCTGTATTTCACCTCTTGTTGAATCCGAGTTTAATATTTCTCAAAGATTTCATTCCCATTTCATATTTTGTATGCAAACTCTGTTTTCTGAGTGAAAAGACAGAGGATATTGTCAACAAATTACCACATTCTGAGTTTAGTTCCATTACAGCTGAGTGAGAAATCATTTGTGAGTTCATTATTGAGTGAGAAATTATTTGTGAGTTCATTATTGAGTGAGAATTCATAGAGAGTTCATTTAGAGTGAGAAGCCATCATTTGGGAAGTCGATTTTAGTGAGAAGTCACTGTTTTTTTGGAAGCTTGATTGAAAGAGGGATTGGAAGTACGATTTGGGAAGGAAAAGCTTTTAAACAGGCATGGAACTTCTTCATTTTACATCTTTTAATTTGATTGCTTGTTTGGTTTCTATGGTTATAAGGAGATAGAACTATTAAGAAAAACATTTACAAGTTATGCATAAAAGGGAGTTTGTGTAAGGGAATATATGAAAAAGGGTATTTGTGAAAAAGGGATTTATGTAAAAAGAAATTAAGCAAAGGGTTTGTTTGTTTAGCATAAAAGGGAAATTATGTGAAAGAGACAAGGGAAGGGTTATAATGCATTTAGAATGAAAATTGCATGTTTTGTATGATCTCCATATAAGGAGAATACGATGATATAGTTATTATCTATTAGGATCGAAATGAAGGCAGATTCAAGTAAGGTCTTAAGCTTAAGTTATTAGGTTAACTGAGACAAGCTAAGCACTCCTAGGATAAAGATTTCCTGATTATGAGTTATGTTACAAGACACTTGTAGACTGTTTTATTTCTAAGTAGATAGTTTGTTGTAGGTAGTCTGGGGTGACTAAATATCCAGTGAAGGACTAAGCCTATGCGTAGTGTAAGATAGCCTTAAGTCAAATCGGCCCTAAGTATTGTTTATGATAGATGACCTTCATTTGAAGCACTGAATGAGAATACTTTGCCCAAAGTAGTGAAATGTACGACATCCACTTAGGTGTGAGATAGTTGAGACTACATTGTCAGTTCATTGTGATCCTTGTACTAGTTCGAGATTGTGAAATAGCAAGTTTCTAGTTATGTAAGACACAACACTATGCTTAGTTGGCAATCGTTAAAGGATACTCTATAATCTCTTCGACAAAGGGAGGGCCATCTATTGAATAATGGATGTGCGGGGGACCACATTATAAGTCCGTGGTTGGCGGAAAAGCGCTCGAGTGATGTTTCTCCTCCACAGCAAGCGACCGATGTACCAAGATTTGAAAGGACAATCCCGTAGACCTTCTTACTACTATTTGTTCTTAAGCTTATTGGAGCTATGTTAATTAAGGTATGTATTCTTGTTTCATGTACTTGTGAAGTTATTATAATGAAATGGAATCTTTATTGTAATTTGATATGGCATCTTGTTCATGTATTATCAATGAAGAAAAGGAAAAAAATTATTGCAACGTCATGTTAACACATTTACTTACTCATAGGATGTAAATTAATATCATTTTAATTTACGCAAGGGATAGGTCATTACATGTGGTATCGGAGCTACTAGGAACCTATGAGCTCATTACGCAACAGTGCGTAAACCTTATTAGAAGATAATGGTTGAAAATCTCTTGTGCTAGAATAGCAAGAGAAAAGAACTTAGTGAAGTGAAAAGGAAGATGTGATTCTTAGTATCTTGTGTAATTGCGACAAAATTAAAAATTATCCTTGGAGTAAGAACTCCTAAACCAACAACTTATGATATTACCTAGGATTGTGGAAGACTAATCAAACGGGCTATGTAGGAAGGTTAGGAAGAATAAACCAGTATATACCTGATCCTACAATATAGTTATATGACTCTAAAGAAGGAATGAGAAAACCCCTTTATTGTAGCAATCTGCAATTGTAAAGAGTCAAGAATTTTTGGATTATGAGAAAACACTACTAATCTATGTGTATGCTATTTCAGCATTAATTAGATCAAAGTAGGAAGTCAACAAAAGATATATCCACAAGGATGGAGAACTTTTGACATGAACCTAAGGATAGGGTTTTATCATAAAAGAGTTAGTATAGAGAGATTAACATAGAAGCGTATGCCTAAATCTAGTAAAGAATACTTGTTTGTATGTGAATGTTTACTTGTATGTCTTTCATAAGAAAATTCATAGCATAATTAGGCTAACTTGTATTAAACATTCAGGTTTAAGTCAACTTTTAAATCATGGTGAAAGTGTATGAGAGAACCAGAAATATTCCTGATACAAGTTGTGAAAAGGAACAAAGAACCATTGGTATGGAAACAACGCTTGACTTGATTTTGGCAAGGTTAACTAGTCTGGAGAATGAAAGAGAGAAAGATAGATTGGAGAAGGAAATAACCATAATCAACACGGAGGGTGAAAGTTTGTCTCATGGACGTGGTGAAAACCACAATCATAAGAGGGAAAAGTCACCAACCAACTCTGCTGAAAGAAATAGAAAGATAGTGTCCACAGAGCTATCTCGTGACATGAAGAAGATAATACCGCCAAAGTTTGATGGCAATGCAAGTGGCGATGAAGCCGAAGTTTGGCTAGTCTAGATGGAAAAATATTTTGAAATAAGGAATTACGATGAGGTAACTAAGGCAGCATGGGGAGCATACCAATTAGCAGGTGAAGCCTCAAATTGGTGGATAAACAAAAAGCTTGAACTAGACATAAGTTCTTGGAAGTTGACTTGGGGAGACTTCGTTGAAATCTTCTGCAAACGTTGGTTGCCATAGCTCTATTATGACCAAAAACTCTCAGACTTTCAAGAATTGAGGCAAGGGACCATGTCAGTCAACGAGTACTGGGAGAAGTTTACTTGAATTCTTCGATATGTTCCTATCTATCATAAAGATGAACGATTCCGGATCAGGAAATTCATCTTGGGACTCAACAAAAATATTGGAGGTGAGGTTGATATGCATGGTCCGACCACAATGGACCTTGTGTATGAAAAAGCCATAAAGCAGGAACAAAAGCTTAAGGCAGACTCTACCTAGTGTGAAGGAGAACAAAAGAAGGATACTGAGGTCCTTGATAAGATTGCCCCCAAGAAGGAAGAATTTGCGCAAGATGCAGCAAAGAAAAGGGGGAAGAGATCTTGCTTCAATGAAAAGGAATTCATAAGAGATTGGAAAAGAGACAACTCAAGGTATGATGACACTAGCAGAGCTAGTGAAGGTGTTAATAAGACTGGGGAAACCATGGAGAAAAGAGGACCATGAGCAGGATGCTTTATATGTGAAGGTAGTCATTATGCAAATGAATGCCCTAACAAAACTTTTGGTACCCAACAACATGGAAACTCACTGCCTACTCAAAAGGTCATGTTTCAATAGAGGAAACACGCTGCCATGGATGATAAACAAATTGATGTCCAAATTACACCAATCAAACATTCTTGAAGTTTTCAAGAATGATGAATAAATGTTGTGTTATGTTTTTATGCTTTTGAATAATACCTTAGTTCATCGGGGATGATGAATCATAAGGGGGGGAGTATGTTACACCCCGATTGTATAGCTACTATTGCATAGGGCAATTGATTGTAATGATTGAATCAATGTGATGAATAAAACATGTTGTTCTTGTTGTCAATATGAATGTGTCACCATTTAATGATTGTCTTATTTGATTGTTACTTCTATTGATGTAATCCTAGATAAATGTTGTGTGTAAGTTATTGAATAATGTTTATTCTAACTTTTGAGATGTTTCATGTATATTGCTTTGTTGTGAACATATGACTCCCATTGTCGTGTCATGAAATGCAGGTGTGCGAACCATTCAGTAACGAGAACCATTTGACCATACACACACACATCCCTTAGACTGAGTAAGCTAAGTCAATTTGTTTGAGTTATGGGTAAGTCGTCTGTAGGCTTGTATGTTGGCATTAGGAGTTGTGTCTACTTCTGAATACATGTATAAGTGATGTTTATTTGTGTATCCGACTTACTGTACAATGATCATTGTTAGGGTAACGTGAAAGGATATATGTGTATAGGTTGAATGGGTATGTATACACATGTATATAGTATGTACACTGAGGTATATACGAGTATATACGTGTGTATATATACACACGCTACCTATTATTTGTGAATATTAATAATATAATATTATTATTGCCTGATGACTTTACATAAAAATGTATATATATATATTTATTTATATATCAGGTCGCTGACTGGTTCACGATATATTATATATTTGTTAAATATCTATATATAAATATATATGTAATTATATATTATTGATTATATATAATATTATTATAGTTATATTAATATATATATATATATATATATATTAATAAATACTCGAGTATTTAAAAATATATATATATATATATATATGTTTAATATATTTAAGACTATAATAATATTTATATAATATAATATATATAATGAAATTTTATTTAATTTAATTTCTCAATTTATGGAAATTAAATTATTTTCTGAAATTAGTCTCCACTTTGGAAATTAAACTTATTGTCTAAGTTTAATAATATTTTAAATCTCTTAAGTGAAAATTAAAAGATTAAATTTTTACTTGGAGTAAATATTTAGAATGGAACTATAGAGAAATAATAAATCTCTTGAATTAAACTATTGAGAAATAATAAATCTCATCACCAAATAAAAGAATCAAGCTATTTCACTTATAATAATTTAAAACATATAGTTTCAATGAGAAATCGAAATATTTTAAAAGTGAATGGTAAAACTTTTGAAAAAAGCAAAATATTGCTCTTAAACCTTGAAAGAGCTTTCTCGTGAAAAAAATGGCGCTTGAGGAAGAAACGCAGGTCACCTGGAAGAAGATTTCAACCATTGTTGGGAATGAGGGCGACACAGCTAGTAAATGGTGAGGTGTATGGAGTATTTCCTTGACTAAATCATTGAATGATGAATCATTTTTCATATGGGCGCCATTATTGGTAAGTTCCTGTAGATGGCGATTTTGTTTGCTAAGTTGAATTTTTCTTGTTTTGCTAGCTTAAAATGAAGTCGAATCACTTCTATATTTGATGAGTAAGGGGTTAGAAACCTGCCATGTTTCTCTTTGAACTTTTCTAGACATTGTGCTGTCATTTCTCATGCCTGCAATGGTGGAAAACGTTGCATTTCTGGCCCTATATATAGACACCCTACTGTTTTGTATTTCACCTCTTGTTGAATCCGAGTTTAATATTTCTCTGAGCTTTCATTCCCATTTCATATTTTGTATGCAAACTCTATTTTTTGAGTGAAAAGACAGAGGATATTGTCAGCTAATTACCACATTCTGAGTTTAGTTCCATTACAACTGAGTGAGAAATCATTTGTGAATTCATTATTGAGTGAGAAATTTTTTGTGAGTTCATTATTGAGTGAGAATTCATAAAGAGTTCATTTAGAGTGAGAAGCCATCATTTGGGAAGTCGATTTTAGTGAGGTCACTGTTTTTCTGGAAGCTTGATTGAAAGAGGGACTGGAAGTATGATTTGGGAAGGAAAAACTTTTATACAGACATGGAACTTCTTCATTTTACATCTTTTAATTTGATTGCTGGTTTCTATTTTCTTGTGCTTGTTTTGTTTCTATGGTTATAAGGGGATAGAACTATTAAGGAAAACATTTACAAGTTATGCATAAAAGGGAGTTTGTGTAAGGGAATCTATGAAAAAGGGTATTTGTGAAAAAGGGATTTATGTAAAAAGAAATTAAGGAAAGGGTTTGTTTGTTTAGTGTAAAAGGGAAATTATGTGAAAGAGACAAGGGAAGGGTTATAATGCATTTAGAATGAAAATTGTATGTTTTGTATGATCTCCATATAAGGAGAATACGATGATATAGTTATTATCTATTAGGATTGAAATGAAGGAAGATTCAAGTAAGGTCTTAAGCTTAAGTTATTAGGTTAACTGAGACAAGCTAAGCACTCCTAGGATAAAGATTTCCTAATTAGCAGTTATGTTACAAGACACTTGTAGATTGTTTTGTTTCTAAGTAGATAGTTTGTTGTAGGTAGTCTGGGGTGACTGAATATCCAGTGAAGGACTAAGCCTATGCGTAGTGTAAGATAGCCTTAAGTCAAATCGGCCTTGAGTATTGTTCATGATAGATGACCTTCATTCGAAGCACTGAATGAGAATACTTTGGCCAAAGTAGTGAAATGTACGACATCCACTTAGGTGTGAGATAGTTGAAACTACACTGTTAGTTCATTGTGATCCTTGTACTAGTTCGAGATTGTGAAATAGCAAGGTTCTAGTTTGTTGTACCCCAAAATTAAAATTTTTGTTACACTTAGATATTTTGAAGAGATAAGTAAAAGTCTTGTTAAATCAGTCAAAAAGGTTAGAATTTGGGTGTGCATGTCTTGCATGAGGGGTTAAAACGCAAAATTTTCAATTTCTGACAATCTGGGTCTGCTAAGAGCAGCTTAATCTATAAAACCCAGATCTCAGTTTTTCATCCCTAAATTTTAGGAAAACTGCTATTTTTAGAAATTTTCTAAAATTAGTAACATTTTCTGGGTTTTTCTGGGTTTTCTCAAAAATGGATACTGGCAAAATTTTCTAAAAATAGAAAATTTCTAAAAATAGAAAGTTGGTCCGACAGGGTCCAAACTGATTTTGATTGGTTCAAAATGCGTCTATATCAGGCAGGTGTAGTCAGAATCTAAAAATAATCAGTTTTGCCCTAGTGGGTCTTTAATGCTTTTTCAGAAGCATATCTGGAGCTTCGAGGTCACCAATGGAGGTCATTCGGCTGCCAGGCATTAGTTTCAGCACTTAAACATTCGACAGAAGATGAAATGATGAACATGCATGAAGAACGAGAAAGAAAATTGAAAATTCATGAAAATTTTCTAACACTGGAAGAAGTGGGCGCCCTTGTTGAAGAAAGGCGCCCATCTTTTTAGGGCATCAAATTTTAGAATTAGGGTTTTCACCTCCAGTCAAACTTGTTCAGTTCTCTGCCAGCTCCGTGATGGATTCAGCAGTGCAGTTATCAGATTACTCAATCATCCGGAATTCAGCGCCAAACGGGAGGTTTCAAACTGAAGTCAACGTGAAGAATTTGGAAAAGATCACAAAATTGACTAAGTGTTAAGATTTTGGGTGCCCCTAGTGAAGAAGGGCGCCCAACTTTTTGGAGGGGTAAATTCAGCAGTTATAACCCAAAAGTATGCTCAATCTTTTCAGATTCTGCCCAGCTTCGCGATGCCTCTCTTCGTCAGCATATTCAACTGGTCGTCTTTCGGCGAATTCAGATCAAAGACAAAGGTTCAGAGTGAAGATTTTAAACTTGAAGTTGAAAATTATGAAAAATGGTTAAGTTTGGGAAGAATGGGCGCCCCCAGTCAAGAAGGGCGCCCAAGTTTTCAAGAGCCCAAATGAATGAATTCGCAGACGAGGCTCTAACGTAATCTCTTCGCAATTGATCCAGCTTTCCAGCGAGATATCCAGCACGTCAATCGGAGTTCGCAGTCACCAGATACGAGGAGCTGAAAGTAGGGTCCGATGAAGGCTGAGAACCAAAATTCAGAAGCAAACACAGAAAATCAAAAAATAAAACTAACTCTGGTGAAAGTGGGCGCCCCCAGTCAAGAAGGGCACCCAAACTTTTGAGGGCCTTAAAATCATTATTTGATTAAGTTCATCCCAGAAGACCCCTCTTCATTCTTCGTCAGCTTCGCGATGAGTATAACATCCAGTCAATCTGACGTCTGGAGCTCCAGATTCGACGAGATTGTCTGTAGAAGGGATTTAATGAAGAAATTTGAAGATCATGAAAATGGCTATCTCTGGAAGAAATGGGCGCCCCTGGGAGGAAAAGGCACCCATGAATTCGGAGGTCGAGATGAAGTCTTTCGCCAGAGATGCCTCCAGAACTTCTTTCTTAGAATCAGTCAAGCTCCGCCGTGGAATCTTCAGCTCCCCTGTCGAATCATTCTGCAAATGGGAAATCAGAGGCGAAGTAGCATGTCAAAATGAAGGAAAGTTGAAAATATCAAAATTTTGGCTAACACTGAAGGAAGTGGGCGCCCCAGGTGAAGAAGGGCGCCTAAATGTTCATGCCTTAGAATATTTTTCAAAGTTTTCAAAGGGTTTCAAAATTGCAAGAGGAGAATGGCGTCCAAGTTCAAGGAGACTGAGTTTTAGGGTTTTGGAAATAAAAGCAAAGAAAGCAAAACCTAATCCAAAGCCCTAAAGTCTATTTAACATCATTCTTTCATGTATTTTTCATTATTTTTGCAGGTAGCATCCAGAGGAGAAAGTTGGAGCAGCAAGTTTGAAGAATTTTTGTGATTCAAGAATCCATCCTTGCTGGTTTTACATCAGATTTTTCAGATCAGCAAGCATAAATCCTTGCCTTTTCAAGCTTTTTGTTCCAGAAGATTGAATTTTTCAAGCAAAAGGCCAAGGCTTTCCATTTTTCTGTCATCTGGGTCTTTTTGCCTCAATCTTCTGAAGATTTTTTCAAGAACTTCATCAAGTTGCAGCAAGTGCTTTTATTTTGCATGTCAGTGAAAACCTTAGTGCATTCAAATTTCAACCATCTGGGTCCTTTCCAATCAGTCTTCTGAAGAAAACCCATATCACAGTTTTTTTTTCAAAACCTAGGGTTGGCTGCTTTTTCGATCAAACGTCAGGGTTTTACAAATCTAATCAACTGGGTCCATTTCTAATCACATTCTGAACAAAACCCAGATGCCAACTTTTTTCGGGAAAATTTGAAGAAATTAGGGTTTGCTGCTTTTTCAGGCAAAATTGAAAATTTTCAAAAATGAACGATCTGGGTTGTCTTGCATCGATATTTTGAACAAAACCCATATCTCATAAAAATTTCTCAAAAATTTGTCCGTTGGAGCACAAAAATCAGCATTCTAAAAATAGAAGTTGCTCAAGACTTGTCTGAACCAAGGCGGGTTTACAGTCATTCTTCGAGTTTTCTGAAATGGAGTACACTCCTAATGTTTTCAAGTCCGAATCAGCTCTCTTTCACAATTATATCAAAACAGCTGAGAAAGACTTGCATCATGTCAAGCCGGTGTTCGATCTACATGCCTTGGAGAGAGCAGGCAACACTTCAATCAAGAACCTGGGACATTCTGGACTCCTCGCAGCAGCGTCAATTCCTATATTAGTTCAGAGCCTTGAGTTCGTAATCGCTTGCATTAAGCATTACAACCCGGCTACTAGGGAGATCCAGTTAGCAGACGGTAGATTGATTTGCAGTCTAAAGCCTGATATGATTGAAAAGTGTTTTTCCATTCCCCCGTGGCCTGAAAGCGTAACTCTCTCAAAGGGTGAATGCGAAAGGATATGGAATATGCATAAAGATAAATATAGTAAGAAGATTGCACAGAGATGGATGAAAGAAAAACATAAAACATTGCCCAAGAATGTCGGGCGAGGGGAGTTCAAGGACGAGGTTGCCATCATCATCACTTTGCTCAACAGGGTCACTGGCTCAGAAGATGCCACCAAGTTCCAACCTTGGATGTTTTATGCCATACCTCACATCATGAAGAAAACCGAATTCTATGATTGGCCTACTTTGATTAGTGACTGCCTACATCAGCAAATAACAGAATACTTCCAGTTTCATGTATTCCACATGGTGTCGTACCTAGTCTACCTGGTGGCCTATCAAGGTCAATTCAGAGGGTTAAACACCGAGGGATCGTTGAGCGTACAACACATATATAACTACTATCCCCAGTTGGAGTTCATAAAGTCGTTGCACCACTACAAAAGGGTGAACGAGGCCTTCTTGATGTACACAGTGCGGGACTTAGACAACGAATTGCACGTCCGCATCTCTTCAGTTGCCAGGGCAGCAATGGCGGAATGGGCGGATTGGTTTATACAGTTTCCTACCTTTACCTATCTCAGGGTCTATGGTTAATCAGTTGCCCCACTCATGTTGCCAAGGTATCCGTCAGATGAGGTCATCTTCATGGAGTTCTTGAGGCAAGCTCACGGTGTCCACATAGTCTTGAGGAATAGAAGGAAACCCTCTCTTCACTTTCCATTAGGGTTGGGTATTTATACATGCAGGACTACTGCAGATGCCAAGACAATAGGAGAAGAGTTAGATAAATTCGGCCTCAAGTCCTACAACGAGAGGTGATCTTTTGATCCTCATGGTGTCTACGCTGGCCGATTGGAAAAGAACTATGATCACATAGCCACACTTGAAGATTTTTGGGCTAACTGTGCAGATGAGTTTGAAGTGCGGAGGCGTAGTTACAGCAGGCTCACTCTCCATCAGATGAAAGACTGCTTAAATGAAGATATAGAAGGGCTATCAGATGATGATGAAGATGTGCTTCTCCCGATGTACACTCAGAAACGAATTGAAGATCAGCCCTTACCACAAGTTAACTGGGAAAACACGGAATCTCTTTCAGTTGAAGACAGAACAAGACATGTCCTTGAGCATAGTAAGGTTTTCTTAGTGCTTAAAAGGAAGAACTCCATTCCAGTAGCAGAGCCGCCAAGGACAATTACCTCTTCTTCTAGAGTACAGTCGAAGGGAAAGGGAAAAAGTCAGTCTCAAGATGGCATTAAAGGCAGTAGATCAAATAAAAATGTAAAAAGAAGGTTGGATTTCTCAGGCATAGTCATACAGGAGCAGCCTACAGTTGATTCAGAAGTTCCTCCTGACGAGCCTGTACCTCAGAATGAAGCAGAGGAGCCACCTTCAACACATATTTCTGTACCTTTGACAGGTTCTACACCGATTCACATTGATCTTGATATCGAAGATGATGAAGAGATTTTAGCAGCACCTCCTGAGGAAGTTAGTAAAGATACTACTGTGTCTTGGCTTGAGAACTCCTTAGGAAGGGTTAGGAGAAGGCCTTCATATCAAGTGAGTGTTGATGATCTCGATAACATTTATCAGGAACCTCCTAAGAAGAAGGCAAAGAAGCAAGTTCACTTTGATAGGAATCCTGATAACGAGATAGTCATGGAGACTGCAGTGCCCCCAGAAGACAAGAACAGGGATGAGGTGAATATGGATGATTTCGTCATGGTCAAGGCTAATCTCGGTAGAAATACCAGACATGCAGATTTGAGTCTCTTCAAAGTCGTATCCGAAAACCTTCAAGAAAGAGTGCTTAAAGATGGAGAAGACAAGGCAGCCCTCAAGGCTGAAAATCAGCAGCTCAGGCTTTTCACTTCTAACCTTGTCCATGGTTCTTCACAAGCAACCTAGTTGCTGCCTCAGGTCTTGGAGACACCAGCTGATCACCATCAGTTAAGACAGCTGGTCATTTGTGGGAAAGAGACTCAGGAGTGGATCGAGAGCTTCATTGTTAGAGGAAAGGAGATCTTGGCAAGATGTTCCAGTTAAGGGAAGACGCTCATGAGCTTCATCAAGGCATCCAAGGATTTGAACAAACACTGGCTGAAGTAAAACCTAGGCATGAGATCATCATTGCTGATTTAGACACGGCTTACGGTTCAACAGTTTCAAAGGAGCACAAAAGACAAATCCTTGCTTGGAGAGAGCGTCGTGTTTTCAAAGTTAAAACCTATGAGCGGATATCTGAAGAATTCATCACCTACAGACAAAGGGTGGTTGAAGCTCTTCTTTTCATCAGCGAATTCGTCATAGAGATCCCTTCTCAGTACAGTCTTGAAGATGGTTCCTACGTCGGGCTTGAGGAAGTGCAAAATCAGTTCCAGAATATTGTTCACAGTTGCAGCCCAGTTGGCGGAAGGATCGGTCATATTTCGGTGATGTCAGCAAAGTTCGAGAAAGCGGCCAATGAGGTCGAAGATTTCCTAAGATCTATTGCAGATGCTGAAGATATCCTAGAAGCGATGCTTTGCTGTTGATGTCATAGATGCGCCGAACTGGGACACAATCTCTAACTTCCTAGCGGATGTGATCGAGCTTTAAAGCAACTTTCTTCTAGAAGCTTTCTTTCCCGCTTTCTTTCTATTCTTGGAATAATCCTTATCCATTCTTTGAGGATAGAAAGAAGATAAGATGTAATAGTTGGCGTTTCCCGCTTTTTCTGCTTTCTTAGGGTTTTAGTTGTTATCTTCTTTCTAGATTTAGTAATAAAGCTTGCTTGCTGAGCAAGCCCTAGATTGTGAAAGCAAGGAGATTTTAGGGTTCCCTACTCCTCTACTTCTCTATAAATAAGAGCCTTTGCTCATTTAGTTTCTTTAACCGTGCTAGTGAGAACAAAACGCTGAGCCTATTGTGCCTTCTATTTGTTGCTCAAGTATTGTTCAATTTGTGTTGTGATAAGCAAATTGTTGAGCCTCTTTAGCCAACAAGGAGTTAGTGTGATTGCTGTTTTCTATTGTGTTAAGAATAAGTTTGCAAGCCTCTTTAGCTGCAATTTCTTGTTCAAGGCATGTTAGAAGTGAGCTTTGTTTCAGAGATTTGAGTAATAAAATCATGAGCCTCTTTTGCCTTGGTCCAAAATCTCAGATTTCCGTTATCTATGTTCTACTTTTATGATCTTTATTTCAGCTTGCAGTGAAGTGTGTAGGTGTTCGTTGAAAGAGAGATTATTGAAGTATTTTTGTCAGAAAATCTACCTTGTTAATTTCTAACTTCTCTTGCTCTGCTATTACTTGAGAGGTTAGGAACGTCTTTAGTTTAAGTTAGTCGTAGTTGAACTTCTTATATCAGAAAATCTCAGCTGCGGCATTTGTGTTTAAAAAACCTTGTGCTCTAAGCTGATCAAAAAGATAGGCAACTTAGTTTTAGTTTACTTTCTTTCAAACACCATCAGCAAGAGGGAGCTTCCCCTCCTAATTTGAAGAGCAGTTTATCTGTGCATAGCTGTTCGTTTTCAAATCTGCATTCTAGAGGTGCGAATTTAAACGCCAACAGAGTTGTGTAGGACACAACACTATGCTCAGTTGGTAATCGTTAAAGGATACCCTACCAATCTCTTCGACAAAGGGAGGGCCATCTATTGAATAATGGATGTGCAGGGGACCGCATTATAAGTCCGTGGTTGACGGAAAAGCACCAGAGTGTTGTTTCTCCTCCACAGCAAGCGGCCAATGTACCAAGATTTGAAATGACGATCTCCTGAACCTTCTTACTACTATTTGTTCTAAAGCTCATTGGAGCTATGTTAGTTAAGGTATGTATTTTTGTTTCATGTACTTGTGAAGTTATTATAATGAAATGGAATCTTTATTGTAGTTTGATATGGCATCTTGTTCATGTATTATCAATGAAGAAAAGGACAAAAATTTATTGCAACGTCATGTTAACACGTTTACTTACTCATAGGATGTAAATTAACATCATTTTAATTTACGCAAGGGATAGGTCGTTACATTTGTAGAAGCTATGGCTTAACAACATCCTATAGCTGGCTAGAATGTCAGCCACTAGGATGGTCATCATTATCTTTTTCTTTGGACAAGCTACCAACCTTACTTGAGCATCCTTGAATTGTCCAATCGTCGGCGCCGACTTAGACTCAAGTGAATAACACCTTTCCTGTGTCTTAGTGCATGAAAGTCCCAATGCATTCATCACTTGTAGAAGCATGACGTTGTCTGAGGCTCTTGAATCTATGATGCAATTGCTTAGTTTCAATCCTCCTATATATAGAGATATATAGAAGGGTTTAGGATTTTCTTCCACCGGGACAGATGACTCGAGCAATGTAGGCTGAATTGAAGCCTCTTTCTTTACATATTGTATTACTTTAATGATATAATAAGACCATATTATTTATGTCTAAAATGTAACTTACACAATGTCAATTACAAGTATCGATACAACTTCCCCATACAATAATAAATACAAGCATGCACATATTAGAGTTTGTGCCATATCTCTCTCTCAAAATCTATCCATTCATTTTTCTAATAGTTGGTATTAGAGCAAGTAAGCCCTTGAAGAGGGTATGCTAAACTAATTGCTGAAGGAGAAGAAAACCAAAGATGAAATTGCCGTGTGAGGGCTGATTATCATGAATGCTGTGTAAGGGCTGACTGTTATAAATTTGAATTATTGCTACAAAGTTCTGTTAAATTAAAAATTGCTGACTGCAATGGCCAATTAAAACGACAATTGTCATAATATTCATTGTTCAAGGTGTTATGAAGGGTTGATTGGTTATGAATGTGTGTCTGCATTCAAGGGCTGGAAGATTTGAAGAAGACAACAGCAAACAGCATAGGGCAGACCAAGGCCAACTTTCACAAGGGAGAAAACAACATAGAGTAGCATAGCATGTTGGAATTGTGACAGTAATAAAATCTTGAACCTGTTTACTAAAAATTGTGGGTAGAAACCCTCCAATAAATTATGATTATACTCAGAAAAATCGGCAGAAATTGGAGAAAACCAGTAAAATTTGGCAGTCAACAATATTTTATGAAAATTGCTTTTTCTTTTATTATAGGGAAAAAATCAGGAATGTTGCTGTTTCGCGATTAAATGTGATTTCCCTGATTTTTTCCCGATTTATGCTTCTATGGTTTGGCATATGTATGAATGAAAGTGTAAAAATATAGTAGTATATAAATAATATGTGTGAAAACTGCATGTAACCATATTTTGAGTACATATTTGGACTGTGTACTGATTGTATGCATTTCTAATTGAATGATTGAACCAGCATGAGCAGACATGAAAGTGTTTTTGAAAAAAATAACTGAGGCATGAACAAATTACAAAGATTTTTTTCTGCAGTGTTTGACTTGTTTGGAGTACTAATTTGGGCTGAGCAAGGGAGTTCTTCTTACTTGGGAAAACCACAGCACAAATAAATTTGAATTATAACTGAAATTTGAAAGATAGAATGTCTTTTATTGAAGAAAGAGTTTCTCAGTCTTTATTGAGTGCTTTGCATCTCTTTAAATTTTTAAATGACATACAGTGCTTGCCCAATGTATTGTACCACTACCAACTTCTACATTGATAGTTTTTGCTACTTTTCAATGTGTTTAATGCTCTCATTCCAATTTCAGTCTTTGGTTAAGTAAATTAAGTCTAAGATTATTTTCTTTATGTTCTCACTTTCCAAGCTTCTATTCTGTTAGTGACTGCTCTGAAATGTTTCTTTAACGAGTATGTGTTGATTTGAACTCACATTTAGAAGACATGATAGTTAGCTCAGATATTTTTCTGACAGCATTCTTTCTATATATCTATTTCCATTGGCAGATTGGGCTAGATAAGGGATGTCCACAGGGAAAGGCAGTTGACTTTGCATTGCAGGTATTTCTGTTATGTATATGCCTTATAACAGCATCATGCTTTCTTTTGGCTTTGTGATTCAGATAATATGTTCCAGTCTAAAAAATTCAGGGGTTTTTAGTCAGGGCAATGCAAATTTTCAAATCCTTTTGTTGTAATCTTTCTATTTTTTAAGAAAACAAATTTCATGGATAATTTGCATGGAAGATTATTCTAATTGTTATGTCGGGCTACACTTTATGGCCATTCTTTTATATTGTTATTCTAATTATTGTGTTTCTTTTCTTGTTTTCAAAGTTGTTCCTGCTAAAGGTTTGTCTTTTCTTAGTCACATTTGTTTTTAACTTTAAGTTGCCAAACCAAATTGTTCAGACTGCAATAAAACTATAAATGTTAATGTATGACCTGCGAGGTGATCAGTTGATTCATTTTCTTAATTACAATTAATTGATTTTCCAGTTGTACTCTAATTGCAGATACAAGTTTTCAAACAACAACTAGAACTGGGAAGGCAATTGCGGAGGCCTGTTTCTGTTCACTGTGTTTCTGCCTTTGGTGAACTACATGCAATTATAGAGTATGATCTTCATTGCTCTTGGTGTAGAACTCACTACTTCCAAATTTAAGTTGGGATGGATTGAAAGAAATCTACAGTTTCAAAGTTTTAGATAGAAGTATATATTTCATCTCATTCAACGCTGAGTTCTTACAGGTCTAAAATATAGAAAACTAAATATTTATTAGTGTTGTTGCAAACATGTTATGCCTGTAATCTTTTTCACTATCATTTGTATCATTCATCAGTTGGTATGATAATTTAGTCACTTGTATTTGCATATTCCATGTTTTAGAATCTAGATTATAGCCTAATATGCTTTTCCAATATTTATTGCAAGAGAGAAAGAGAAATATATTTTTGTCCACAAATAACCAAAACAGGTCAGTGTGACTAAGTGTATGCACCAAAAAAATGAAAGTAGTGAAAAAATTGTGTTAAATTGTGACTCGTGCTCAGGCACAAGTTTTTGCACTTAAAAATGGTGATTTTCATAGAAAATTGGAGAAATTGCCCCTGCCTATTTAAATTTTTTTTAAATGTGATATTCATAAACTAAATTGCCAGGAAAAAACAGTTTTTTCAATGTCAGCTAATTTTTCCTGTTTTGGTAACCCTGATCCTATTTTCTCATCATTTTTGCTGGTTTTGCAAATCTATTGGAAACTCCAACCCTAACCCATTTTCTCTGATCTTTTTTCCCGATTAAATCGCTATTTTTTTGGATTTTTTTTTAATCATCTGGTTTGCTGATTTATTCCCGAGAATGTTTTTGGTTGCTACGGTATGCACTAAGATATGGACTCTAACAAATTTATTTCTATATTGGGAAAGGTAGAAGGCCACACTTAGTGCACACTCAAAGGAACCAAAGATGATATTTGTATAGACAATAATTAATGCAATAAAGTAAATCAGTACAGTAATATGTATATCCAATAAGTACAATAATATGTATGGCAATAAATATGATAATATGTATGGTAATAACTAAGACAATAAGATGGAAACTAATGATGTGACCAATGCAAATGACAAAAACATGCAAGAGGTTGAGTGCAAAGAGGTATTTTCCTGTGGGGAATTTGTTGGTTGGATGATCTCCTTATTTGACATGAGCTTTTGTGTTTGTTGCACTGTTATGAAACTTAGTTTTCATATTGAACTTTTTCCTATGTCC
Source organism: Sequoia sempervirens (assembly GCA_007258455.2). Lineage (NCBI taxonomy): Eukaryota > Viridiplantae > Streptophyta > Pinopsida > Cupressales > Cupressaceae > Sequoia > Sequoia sempervirens. The sequence continues at coordinate 10,620 of VDFB02105569.1, read as the reverse complement.
TCAAAATTGAATGTCAAGGCTGTCATGCCATTGCCTTTGTTCATCGACTAACAACTCTTGTAGGATTATGGAGGTTGCAGCTATTCAATGTGAAATGATGATGAGGTTCAAAGGTTGTCAATGACATCAACAAAGGAGAGATATGAAAATGGATAAGTCATGAAAGGTGTATAATTTGCTATCTTTTGTCTAGTAAGGACACCCAAGGCATACACTCAATAGGGCTCAACAACAAAGAAACTTTACTCATGGTCTTGGAGTTGGCTTGAGCGTGAAATATCTTTGTCTGATTCAGTTGTACGAAAGTTTTGCCTTGGTTAAGTTTATTTTTTCTGCCTTGGCACAAGGGAAATAAATATCTTGTTCATGATTGTTGTACCCATATGAAAATGTCATATTATGTAAAGTTTAAAGTTAAACATCTATTGTTTTTCCAAGTGAAAATCATGACTTGTCCTTTTTTTTTTCTTGTCATCTTTGTGGCTCTTTTTTGAATATTCATAGGATCATGAATAAAGTTTCGGAAGCTATTTTTCAAAACAAAGGAAGAGAGGTTGTTAGAGCAATTTGCTAAGTCCAGAGATCAGCGTGCAACTAATGAAAGGAAACAAGGTTTGAAACTCAAATTTGCATTTTGAAGCACATCTCAGAGTAAGAATTCAATGGAAATGGAAGCACCTAGCCAAAGTGGGGAGGAGTGGAGGGGGGGGTGTGTTCCAAATAAAAAAATGGCTAGGAATGGTTTCAGATGCACGCCAGAAGCAGAGGTGTGCACCTGAAAAAGGAGAAATCGAAAAATTCAAAGGTCTTAAAGGTACATGTCTTTATATTATCAAGTGTGCACCCAGCCTGCAAGTGTGCACCTCTGTAAAGGGAAAAATCAATTGCAAGTTTAAATGCAAAAAAACTTGGATAGGTGCACATTTGGGACAAGGAAATGCACTTCACAATGAAATTTTTGAGTTTGTGACTCAATATAGAAGGGTCCATCTAGACACAGGCTTTTCTTCAAGGTTGCCGCGAGACTGGTACTGGTACTGGTACGGGAGACTGGTACCAGTACCGGTACGACATTTTTTTGAAAATAGGAGATAGGGGTACTTGGAGACGCCTTTTTTTTTTTTTAATATAAAAATTAATAATATATAGAAAATCTGAAAATATAATAACATTGAACTTTCAAAACAATAGCAGTAGTAAAGTTTAAGAATGAACATAACTTTAAAGTTTAAATACATAAAATTGAAAATTCAAATCCAAATTGAAATGCCATTGTCACATTGTGTCAAAGAGACTAAGAGTCAAAGAGTTCATACTTCAAATTTCATAATCATAGTTCCAACTTCTAAGTTCACATTTGACATTACATATTCGATTACATATTGAAATTCAAAAATATTGATAGTTCGATTGGCTGATATGCAAACAAAAAACAAAAAATAGAAATCTATCTAATATCATATCTCATATCATCTACACCACATCAATATCATCCATGTCAAGGTCCTCAGCTATTATGCTCTCCAAATACTCATCACTCTCTAACTCAGGTTCCTCTGCTGGTAGTATAACTGGGGGTAAATCAATAAGGCCATCTGGTTCAACCACTTCATCCACTATGGCTGCAACATCTTCATCAGGTGAAATTTGGTCCCATTTTGCTGAAGGACCCTCATTGTATGCAGGATCTACACGAGAGAGAAGGCGAAGTGAGCTATGAATGTACACCAGGTTCTCTGCTTTCTTTGACCCCAATCGGTTCCTCTTTAGTGAATGAATAAAACCATAAGTACTCCAATTTCTCTCACAAGATGAAGAGCTAGCTACTTGTGAGAGTAATCTTATTGCAAATGATTGCAATTCAGGTGTTTCACCTCCATGGTTCCACCACCACTCTATAGGGTCTTTCTTTGCTCGCATATCATATAAAGCTTCCACGGAAGAAAAGTCACCATGCCCACGTGAAAACTTATTCCATTGACTCCTTATAATTGATGCTTCCTCACCTCAGCCATATATCTTTTTTATTGCAGCCCAAAACCCCTTTCATTACCTCTCTATCCTCATATGGAGCCCTCTTATTGGTCTCTTGTATATTATGCCATTTAGGATTTAAGGCATAGGCAGCACAATGAAGAGGTGTGTTAAATTTGTTCCATCTTCCATGTAACTTATCTTCTATCAAAGGATATAGTGAAGGATCTTTTGCATCTGTTATTTGCTTAATTCTTTTGCACATGGAATCTATTTCTTCATAAATTTCCCCCAAACATGGCTTGTCTGAATCTGCAAATTTGATCACCTCACATATGGGCTGAATAAAGTCCACAACAAATTTAACATCAGTCCAAAAACGGTCATCAAGGATCATACCTCTCACCTCAACTGCATCATTTGATGTAGATTGCCTCCAAGCTGCCCATGCATCACTAACAACCGTGGAACACAAAGCACCTTTCACTTCACAAAGACGGTGAAGAAGAATAAAATAAGAAGCAAACCTTGTATTAGCTGGTTTGAGAAGCTCCACCTTGGCAAATTTTCGATAAATAGCTTGTGTTTGGTGATGGTTGCATATAAACATTTGAATTTTTCTGCCCTTTTCTATGAGAGCTGAAATCCACTCAAACTTGCCAATATCTTTGAGTGCATTATTCAACGAATGCACACAACATGGTGTCCAAAATATATGCTTGTATTTCTTTTGCACCAACATGCCTGCTGCTTTACAAACAGGGGCAGCATCTGTAACAACTTGGACTACATGTGATGCCCCTACCTCCTCAATGCCGTCACATAGCTGGTTATAAAGATACTCTACATTTTTTTCATGCCCCAAACAATCCAATGCCTTCAAAAAATAAGGCCCTTTGCTGCATGTTACCACAATATTAAGTAGTGGACGGTTTCTAGTATCCGTCCACCCATCCATCACAATGCTGCATCCTTCTGAAACCCGTACTCTTTTCAATGGCGTAGTTTGTTTCTCTAATCAAATTTTTTCCTTATCAATTAGAGTAGTGCGAAGCTTTTCATACATAGGTGGTTTATATCCAGCTGGTGCATTGTTGATTGCTTGGACCATCTCTGTATAGAAAGGTGATCGAGCAACATTAAATGGTATTCCATTGGCATAAAAGAAGCGTGCAATTGCTGCATCAACCGCTTCTCGACCTTGCACATCAAATAATCTGCCAATGAGGTTTGAGCTACCAATGTGTAGCCTCTTGTGAGAACTTTCTGCTGCTACATCTCTTGAAGACACATCCACCTCTACCTCTCTATTGTTATTCTGATTTTGATTTGCAGCAGTGTTTGTTGAAGCGTGAGAGCTCATATTAGAAACTTTACCATTAGCCCTTTCTTCATCCCTCACAGCCTCATATCGTTCCACCTCATTTATACAAGGATCAACACCTTTTCTAAGTATGTGAAGAAAATGAGCCCTCACCCTCGTGTAAGTACCTTGCCATGAAATTGGGCATAATTTGCATGAGCTCGTGGATATTCCACCTGAACCTTTTGGCCCCTTAACATGATCAACATACTTCCACAACAGATACAAGCCTTGTTTGTTTCCCCCACTCGACATTCTTGATTCAATGATTCAAATTCTACACAAAAAAAAACAAAATGAATCAGCCAATCAGGAAGGCCATAAAAATAAAAAAATAAAAAAATAAAATGGTACAAATTAGCCTGTCTATGAACAGTTGAGCACATTGAATAGCAACAGTTAACTTAGCATACTCCTAAAGGACCTGAAGGCTATAAAAATTGGCAAATGAAAAGTCTTTATTAATCAATAATCATAATTCACTCGCTTGGATCTGACTGTGACATGAAACTTAGACTCATGATTGATGATACTCCAAATGCAAGGAAGCAACTAGGTCAGATTGAAATAAGAATTCGGGGTATGCAACTATTACCAACCATCAATGGACATGTTGGCGTAACAACTAGCACCTCTGGAGTAAGAGTTGGTACGGACAACTATGCACACTATGCAATGAGTGCTCTTCAAATTAGGAGGGGAA
>VDFB02105567.1:0-11678 GCA_007258455.2 Sequoia sempervirens | reverse complement strand
CGTTTTGTTTTTCATAAAAATGGGTTCCCACTTTCCAAAACAGATATTGTACCCAAGCTTGCAAAAATTCAAAGGCGGAAATTTCACGTTTTTGGATGTGTTAAAAACACCTTTTTTTCACATCGCCACTTTTTGGACCCCCATGATCTTGCACAGACCCATTTGTTGATATATATATATATATATATATATGTAAATATATGTTATATATTTAAATATGACTTTATGCTATGAGGTCGATTAACAATAACAAAGCTTTGAGACCGATTTATTACTAAATCATAGGTTGATTATATACAACATATAAAATCATTTTAAAGGGCCTAATATATCTCACATTAGCAATGAATAAAGGGTGCGCTATGAGCAATATAAAATGCAAAAAGTAAGTCAATTTGAAGAGAATGACTTAGTTGATGCATTAGGTTAAATACATTTGACTTTGTAAATTGCATTTACTTTGGATGCCTCATCAGTGAATTGAATATCAACTACAAAGTAAATATAAATGTTGAATGATAGGAAAGGATTCTCCTAGTTGACGAATTAGTCAAATCAGTTTAAAGAGACATGGTGACTCACCTTGGATTGAGTTGACTTATGCAAGGTGTTGTATTTGAATTATTGACTGATTCAAATATGGGAAAATTCACACCAATATAGAAAGGTTGCTTCTTGCTTTGGCTCCACCTTATGAATTTTGTTTGTTGTAGAAGTACATTTTAAGAGCAATTTGAATACCTTCTTTTTACCATGTGCTATTTTGAAATGGTCTTGTGCTGCTATCAAGTTTAGAGGGTGATCTATAGCTTTAGTTTTTGAGTACACTCTCAACTTGCTGCCACCATTTTGATAAGTAGAGTGAGTCAATATGAGTGGAGTTTGTTGTCAAAACTCGTGCCTTTTCTATAGGCTGAATGGTCTCCAATCTGCTATATAAATAGTGAGATTGAGCTCTCATTTGGGATGCATTCCATACACTATTTTTGTGCATTTTAGATGCATTCCTTAAGCAATCTTGTGCTTTCTATATGCATTTCTTATCTACTTTATTCTGCTATATATTGAGAGAAAGCTTTGAGTATAGGTGAGAGTATTTTATCATATTGAGAGAAGCATATTATCAACTTCTGAGATAGAGGTTATTGTGGCTTGTTTGGGAGATCAAAGCTAAACTAGCTATTGTTTTAGGAAAGTGGTGTTGCAACCAGTCAATTGGACAAGCATATTACAAGCATGAGAATAATCTTCCTTTATTTTTCTAAGTTGCTTATGAATGATTGATTGTTGAGGGTTTTATTTAGTTTATTGTGAATACTTGTATTTAGGGGAAAATAGTATTTTCTTTGAAAGGAATTAGAAGTTTTTTATACTATCACCACCTCATTTGATTGCAAAATCCGACGAAAATGTTTGACGAAATATGTATAATTTGATGTATCATCGGGTGCTTGTAAAATTTGATGTGTAATTTTCAAATTTTTGAAATCTTCTCCTAACGTTGATTGAAATTTTGACTATCAATTTTGTCGAATTTTTGACAAACATGAAAAATAGAAAAAAATCAAATTGTGGCCGACATAAAGAAAAGTGAGTTCGTTGATTTATTGCGACAGTTTTTTTCTCTACTTGAGATAGTTTGTGGAGAACTAAGGATGATTTTCTTGGAAAAAATAAAAAAAAACTCAAGAAGATATCGCAAGGTTGAGGGTAATAATTGTCTTTTTGCATAATTCAATCGTGAAGTTAGATTTGTAGTTCTAGGTTTGAAAATCATATTTTAAAGCAACATCTCATTAGATTTCATTTTTAGAGGTTTAGGGTTTTGAGAATTTCATGTTCATATTTTGTTGTGTGGAATCACCATAAGATCACAACCAAGGAATAGATTCTTGTGACTATAATTATGTGATCCATAACTCTATTGGTCATGTGGCACAGTTGTGCTATAACAAATACAAGATGCATTCATGTGTGAACCAAGTTTAATGTGGCTATGTTGTGATAGAAATGGAGGCACTCATATAATGTAGTTAATTCAGGTTGTATAATGTAGGTGTCAATCATCATTGGGTGCATTCAGGTTGTCTCAAGTTTAACAGGTTACGATGTAATTATAGCATGATCCAAGAGTGATTACCTCTTGCTGCAATAAAGAGCCTATAACTCTGGTTGATATACAAAGTGGTTGTGTTATATCAATTATGTAGTACATTCAAGCACAACCCATGTTTAATGGGCTATTCTATAGATAGTGATCAAGATTTTCTATAAACCTTATGAATGTTACTTAAAAGTGTAAACTACAGACCAAGTTTGTTACATACTTGAATGCAATCTTGGGTTACGATAAACTATAATAATGTGATATGCTAATAACCATTATGGGAAGTACTAAAGCAAGAGCCATGCTATATAGGATGCATTTACCTAGTCACATTTACCTAACTTAATAATCAAACACAAGATTCCCACACACTCTAGGATACAATCCAAGATCATGCCACACCTTGTCAAGACAGCTAATTTTCCTAACTTAAGATTTAAGGTTGTTTTAATACCACTTGAAGCATTGGTAAGAGCATGATTAGGGTACAAACCCTAGGCCTTCGTAGAAACATAAACAATAACTCTAGTGGATTAGTGAGGTTGCAATACTAGAAAGATTGAGACATTGTAGCTAATAACAAAATCTTGCAATCTAAAGATTGTAGCCAATAACAGGCACACTATGTAGCTTAGTGACATTTGTAAATGCAATCTATGATAAGAAGAATGACAATCACTTGAGATGTGATAGTAAAAAAGAGGCTGAGCAGTGACAAGATAATAAAGCTCAAACCTTGCATAGTAAAGTAGAGATTTTAACAGTGAGTTTCCTTACCCCCTTGCTGAACTTAAGGGTTTTTCAAATGCTTTTGGTAGTGTTAGAAAAGGAAAATGCAATCAAGGAATGACTTTCCAAATGAAGTAACAATGGTAATCATAGGTTCAATGTTTCTTCTTAGCTATTAATGTATAATGGAGGTAGTGGATTGCATGTTTGAGCAGTGTTTTGAGACTCATCAAAGATGGGAGAATAGTGAATAATAACTTGTGGACTATGAAGTAGTGTCAATAAGGTTGAAGGATCTTAAGATCTACAATACCATGAAACAATGAGTCCCTTGTAGTAAGTAGGCAGTCTATAGGGCATAGTTTGATTTTATAGAAGGATGCTCATGAAAGGAATCTTCAAGTGATAGTGAGTGAGATGTTTGAGATTGCAGTTGAGAGTGCAATACCCAGTCTTAAAGGAAGTTAGCAAAGCAGTAAATGTCTAAGAAAATCAAATCGTACACAACAAATAATTCACAATGTTATCTTGCATAATGCCTTGAGTTTGAAGAAAAAAATCTCATTGTATCTTGATGAAAGTGGTGACCTTAATGGTCAATCACTGGCAACCATGATTTTAAAACATGTGATTGTGCTTATGGAGGCAACATTTTAAGCAAGGAAATGAGTGGTGGTTTGGAACAATGGCAAGTATGAAGGACTTGCTTTATATGCATACTATGCAGTCTAGCTTAAGACACCGTTCTTAGAAGAGATTGAAGGTGGATTATGGAACTCAAGGGTTACCATGAAAAGGATTAAAGAAAAGAATAAGATCTATTTAAAGCCATGGTCATGAAGATATTAAAAGATATCATACGAAACCCTAGTAATTTGGAGTAATGAATACAATGCCAAAGAGGGATAGTGTGTTGGGGGCAGTTGGGAGATCTCCACGGTATCTAGTGCAAGGAAATACATCATTTATTTATTTTTTAATTAAAATAAATGATTCTAAATATATATAGGATACATTGATGCTTTAAAGCCTCTTAAGGAATTTGAGATTATGCAAATATATGTCAAGTAAATACCTAGATTACAAATAGTAGCGGGAACAACATAAGATTTGTTGAGCAGAGCAGGAATGAGATAAGCAGGAATGAATCCTATGCCTCCTTTCATGCACATCTCCTCACCGTTCTCTGTCATTCTTTACGGAAACACTTCTCCATTTTGGTGGTCTATGCTTGAAAATAATGTTTTGACGAAGGTTTTAGAGTATGTTTATTAAAATGAAAACTCCATTCTGGTGGGCTATGCCTAAAAAATAAGATTTTGACAAAAATTTTAGGGTATTTTGGCAGGCTGTATTCTTGATTCCTTAAATCATTTATTCAAATGGATTGTGACTCAATAAATGACTAACTATTTAGTCATTTTTATTTGCGTGACTAAATAATTTTTAATCAATGACTAAACTAGTAATTTATTTACTCATTTATAGCTGAGTTGCAAAAAATGAGCAGAATTTAGTCATTTTTAGTTGTTGTGACTAAAATTTTTAGTCACCTAGTCATTTATTTGCCAAATTCTACTAGTGTGTGCTTCCTTGTGCGATTAGGGCTCTCAATGTTGAGGGCCCTAGGGATAAGCTCATCATAAGAAGTGACACATTGCATCTTTAACTAAAATGATAAATCTGTATTGACATTAGCAATGATGATTCTGACTTGTTGCTCCTTAGGAATGGATCACTTGCTCTTACTAGCTCGCTACCTCCATCGTTGTAGGAAGTTTGTGATCAAGTTCAATATTCTGATTTTAGGAGTCTTAACGGTTGGAAATCATAGTAAAATCAGAATTTAATAAGTTTTGGAATTAGCATTTTAAAGTGTTTTTTGGGGTCATTAACTTTTGACTGTCTTCTCTTTAGCAGAGGTGGTTGCATGCCAAATTCTTTTGGTGTAAAATATCAGAATTATTAGATTATGTTACATGTCTATGAATAAAAATTATTAGATTGTGAGTTTGATATTTTTTGAATATCTAAATGGTCAAGCTTGGTAGAAAAATCATATCAGATAATATTAGTTCAGAACAAAATAAAGAGACACTTGATAGATTGTGGGTTAGATTGAAAAGAAAGGGTGATGAAAAATGTTATTGTCCTTGCAATAATTGCAAGGGCTTAAAGACGAGATGACTTTTAATCACAACAGTTGAGAAACATTGTAGGCAACATGGTCACATTGAAGGGGCATGATTATCGTCCATTGGTAAGTTGTTCATTATATGTGTTTATATTGATTGAATTTGTAAATGTTTATATAGTTTTAACATTATATATATATATATATATAATCACTTGATCATGATCATGGTTTATTTGTGTCTATCATTATTATAAAGGTGGGGTGCCCTAGGGAAAATGATATGGATTATCACGACCCAGAGAATGTGGTTTTGCAAGCGGACGAACATGGAACTGTGAATATCAAAGTTGAAGTTAATGATCCTATGGAAGAAGATTCTCATGCGCCGGAAAACACAGTTGAAGATGATGGTACAAATACATTGATCCATGACACATTTAGTGGTAGATTTGATCATGATGATCGAAATGACTTTGATGATGTTCATGATTTACCTGTACTTGAGAAGGAATACGAGCCCCTTTATGAAGGCTCCCAAAAAACTCTTCTCTCTATTGTATTGTTGATGTTGAACTTGAAAGTTATGAATGGTTTATCAAACATAGCAATCTCACAAATGTTAAGGTATGTCATATATGTCATCTTTTTTCATCTATTTTAATTTTTGTTAGCTCATCACTAGTAAATTATTCCATGTATGCAGTGATTATTTAGGTGTGAAAGATTAGTATAATTTATGGATTACCATGCACATAATAGAAGTGGAGATGACATTCTTTGAATGCCTATAGATGGTTCTACATTTAGGGACATGGAGGAAAAATGGCCACACTTTAAAGAAGAATCTCGTAATCTCAGGCTTTCATTGGGAGCGAATGGTGTCAATCCATTTGGAAAGTTGAGATGTATTTACTTGGTGTGGCCTATTTTTGTTATCAACAATAACATTCCTCCATGGATGTCAATAAAGAGGGAGCACATAATGTTGTCAATGATTGTTCCAGGTATTTGTTTACATCAATTTTCTTTAACGTTGTAGCATCTCATTTGTCTTATTTGTTGCATAATGACATATTTTTTTCATTCAATAGTCATGTACATTAATTTATATATATTACAGTGAAATGGTTATAATAATTATGTAATGTTTATGTTCATTCAACTAGGTAAGTACCAAGTTAAAGATATGAATGTATATATCGAGCCTCTTATCGACGAGTTACTAAAGTTATGGAATGGCGTCACTATGTATGATGTCTCTAGACCAATAGGACAAAGACAATTTCAATTCCATACAATGCTTGTATGGACAATTCATGATGCCCCATGGCTAACACATTTTTGTGGTATGTTATAATGTTCAACTACACGTTAACAATATTTAATTTGATGAAGTAGATATCATGCATGTTTTTAAAAATAATTTATTCATTATATATAGGTATAAAAATTGACATATTTAAATCAATTATATATGATCTTAGAGTCTTCAAACAAAGGGAAAATTTGCATGTCATTTGTGGTCCAAGATGAAATCTCATCATTCAACAAGTTTAGGAAAGAAAAACAGGTGTTTGATGAGTATAGGAACTTCCTCCATAAAATCATAACAAGTGATGTCGAACTCTTTTGAAAACAGCATCTTTAGATGGGAAGAGTTACATAAAACAGAATAGACATATTTGAGTTGGAATATAAATAAGGAGTAAATGGATTGTTCAGACAATTGTTTGTGGTGTAGATATGTTTTGAATTATATTTCTGTTGTGTTGTGTTTCTCATATTGTAGTGAAAATGATTGTTGTTGTTAATTTATTTAACTATATGCTTCATGAAGAGGTCATCAAGGCATTAATGAGTAGAAGCTTCCACATGAATTTGTGAAAAGTTATCCTAGCCAATTTAGTAGGTTTCCCTAGTATGAGCAGCTACAAATTGTGCATTTGTTTGATACAATGCATATCAGAAAGAATATAACAGAAACATTATGGAAAATATTGGATGGAAGACATGACAAAGAAAAAATTGTCAAAATTTGTAGTGACATTAGGAAGCCAATCATGCAATAAAAAATTTCATTCAATTAAATAACGATGGAGACCAAATTAATATAAGTTCCCTTCTTTGGTTATTATGAGGTAAGCAAAGCAATGCTATAAAATTCTTGAAAAATTTGATTTTACCTGAGGATTTATTCTTGAACATAAACAATATAATAACAAGAAAGGTGAATTTGGAGTGGGGATGAAAATGCATGATTGGCATACACTTCATTAAGGTAATTATTTTTGGTATATTATATGCAATTGTATAATTCATGTGCTTTTAGTGTATTGTGTTTTGCACTACTTTTGGAAAAATAATGAAAAGATCATTTTATAATTGTTGCAGTACATTCTACCTCTATCTCTCCCAGACAACTTTGACAACAATGTCAAGCAAGTTATATATGATCTTGGAAAATACATGAGGTAAGTAGCGATATTTTTTCAATTCGTTGTATACATCTTATAATTACCATTTGTTTTACTTGTTATGTAATATACTGTATATTTTTGTTAAATCTCGTTAATATATTTGCACCTTGAATCACTTGTAGATGGTTGTCATCTAAAGAAATCCATAAAGATATAAATTATTGGAAGAAAAAAATTTCTCGTCTAATGTGTGAAATGAAAAGTGTCTACCTTCAACATTTTTCAATGCACAAGAACATACCTCATACACCAAGTTGAGGAGATTGAATTGTGTGGACCTGTACACACAAGGTCAATGTGGATGGTTGAGAGGCACTTGAAATTTTTGAAGTCTTTAGTTAGACAAAGAGCACATCCTGAGGTTTCTATGGTCGAGGGATATATGGTATACTAGACTATGGTGTACATTAGTGAATATCTTCCTAAGTTTGCAGCAAAGATCCATGTAGATCGCATTTGGGATCCCAACTCTATTAACAAATTCGAAGGGGAGTACCTGATGGGGAAAGTAAGATTGAGGAAAGTGAGAGGTAATTATAAGATGGTCATGGAGATTAATTGGAATACATTTTACATATGGTTTTTATGTATATTGTACTTATTTAATTTTTAATCTTCAATATAGATCAATTATAAATTAAGGTCGTATACTGTGGTATTTAACTAATTATACGTCGTTTGTGAATTTCAATTTTTTTTGATACAATTGGTCAAGAGTGGGATGCACTACATTTGTGTGTCACAAACAATCTTGATTGGATGGCGGTATGGATTGAACGATGTCAATAATCCGGTCGCGCATTAACATGGGAAGGTGTGGCTTCATTGGTTAAAGAAGCTCATCGTAATGGAGATTCCAATGTTACACAAAAGGAAATTGATTTAGTATATGGTTTAAGAGATAAACAGGTACGTATAAATATATTAATCACCCATATTATTTAGTGTTTTTCAATTATATTGATGTATATATATGTTAGGGATTGTTTTCCTTTGCATGTGAATAAATATGTTTATCAATTGTGATATTGCAATAGTATTTTTACATGTTTGACATATTGCGGTGAAACACCACAAGGCTATGTGGTGCAATGGTCATAAATTTTGAATCTAAATTTTGGATGACATAGAAGAAAAACTTGTGATTTTGGTATAACTGCGGTCTTCAATTGACTAATGTTTCATCTAGAAGCAAAAACATTGAAGTCTCAAAAAATTGAAATTACTATATGGGATTTTGGATGATATATTTGAGTGTGACTTTAAGTCCTTCAGATTAATTCTATTTGTCATCCTATGGTACAGGCTACAATTAAATGAAAATGATCCTAAGAGAACTATTATTGAACATGAAATGGATTTACCATGATTAATACAAGGTTGATCCCGAGTGAAACGGAAATGAGCCCTATATTCTTCTAAGCTAATGTAGTAGGTATTTTACTTTCGGAGGTTCCAAATAAACTATATTTGTTCATTTTGTTAGACATGATCAAGAGGAAGGCGGTAAAAGTATAATGTGGTGGAAGAATCTGAAAGAACTAGAAGATGATGTAGATGATGATCAGGATCAACAATTAGTTGATGATGTCCCTGATGAAGATGTCAAAGAGGAGGACCTAGATCATGATGATGTAGGAGTTAATGTTCATGAAGATGATATCCATGTGGATGATGAAATTATTGAAACTGATATCGATGATGATGATGATGATATGACCAATCCTTACAATGTTGAATTTGGATCGGATGATATAGAAAAAGATCAGTTGGATGAAGAAGAAGATCAATGACATTGAAATGTATGAGTTATGCAATTATATTATCTATTTGATATTAATTTCTTGACAGAATTATATTTGAATTATGTGGTTACATAATTAATTCATGATTTTCTTAATTTTTATGCCATTACATAATTAATTTAATGATGTACTTTTTAATGTTTGAAAGGTCAAAAAATTAAAACATTCCAATAGTGATGTTAACAACCTTGAAATTAGTGTGTTTTATGTTTCATGTGATCATAAAAGATTAAAAAGTCAGTTGTAGAGGTGGTTGACATGTAAAGGCATAAAGTGATCATTGTAATGGTTGTTGATGGTTGAGGATTTAAAATACAAGCTCTTGACATTCAAAAATTTGTGTTTTTCTTCAAAATTTATGTATTTTTCCTATTATGCAGCACTGTACGGTCACATGCAGCTATATTTTGATGTGAAATCAATTCCAGGTCATGAAGATATGTGTTAGCTTTGATTTGAATCTGATTTGAGGGCTTAAGACATTGATTTGAGTTAGAAAACTTCATTTCTTTACATATAGCCTAGTTACCCTATTTTTGAGGGTTTTGTAGTTCAAACATTATATAAAGGGGCTCTTACACTTTTTGTGATTACTATAGCTTGTGTAAGAGGCCCCATGGATACTGTTGTAATTGTAGGATGCATGAATACGGCATACGATGAGAAATAAAGAAGGTAAAGTTGTTGTCCTCAAGAGTTTTGTGAAGAAAAGCATGTGAAATGAGAGGTATTTTCTGGCTCGATGCTTGCTTTCTCCTTCATTTTCTATAAGAAGGATTTCAAGGCCAGAAGTATGGGTTAGCAAGTTAGATATTTTTTGGTGGATTCTAGGTAGAGTTGTAGAGAAAATTGTAAAGTTCAATGGTTTTAAGGAAAATGCAATTTAGGTTTTGAGTCATTCTGTAGTAGGTTTTGAATTCATGGGGATTTGATGTTTTATGATAGTACTGTCATTTGAATTGAAATGATTGATTCAAACTCATGTCTCTCTATTGTACATGCATATTTGAATTTTGAATAAGATAATCAAGGGTTGCTCGTACATCTCACTCTTGTGGTGTGTATGATTTCTGTTTTGGCTTTAATTCAAGGAATTAATTAAAATGCTTGAATGGGATTGTAGGTGGATATGTTATGTATAAGGATTTGATAAGTAGTATTTGGTTAGAATACATGTTTATGAAATTGTAAAGCAATGTTCTCAAAGATCTTATATGTTATGTGTTAAACCTTTCATAAACCCTTAGATGTTTATGAATTTGACTCCGTTAATGGATATATGGCATTGATGTAAGTTGTAATAATTTGTACGGTTCAGTATTTTTTTTGTCTTTACCTAGTGCTTTCTACAAATTGAAAATCAATGACTATTTTACACTATGGAATATGTTGTAGTTATCTCATGCTCCAAATAGTTGATATTACTGATGGACAACCAATTCTATTCAGTATTATGCTATTATGTTGAGCTATTAAATGAGATTATCTGTTGTTGTTAATGTTGTTTATGATAATGGTGCAGAGGTTGTAAACGCATTAAGGGATCACCCTCCCGGTTCTTGGAGAGCCCAAAGTTTAGGAGGTCTTTAAAATCCTCATTAGTTGGTCCAGGTCCTTCGAGCTGCCCTTGATTGGAATTGACAATTCCATAGGTAAATTAGAAGACCAACCTAGTTACAGTAAAGACAACCAACAGTTAGAGGGGAGAGAGATAGAGGGATTTAGTGAGAGAGAGAGAGACAGAGGGAGTGGGAGAGAGATAGAGGGTAGAGGGTTAAGGGAAGATGGGAGGGTGATAAGAGTGAGTGAGAGAGAGAGAGAGAGACTTGAGAGAGGGAGAGGGGGTAGGAGGGTGAAACTTGAGACAGAGAGAGGGAGGGAGGAAGGGAGTGGGAGAGAGATAGAGGGTAGAGAGTTTAAGGGTTTAGGAGCTTCATGCTAATGGTTTAGGTTTAGGTTAGCTGCAGAGGGAGAGAGATAGGAGGGAGGGAGGAGAGAGAGACCTCAGAGGAGAGAGGGGTAGGAGGGAGAGTCTCAGAGAGATAGAGGGTAGAGGGTTAAGCATAGAGGGTAGAAGGTTTAAGGGTTGTATTTAAGGGTTAAGGGTTAAGGTTTTAGGGTTAAAGGTAGAGGGGAGAGAGATAGAGGGAGTGAGTGAGAGAGAGAGACCTGAGAGAGGGAGAGGGGATAGGAGGGAGAGTCTTGAGAGAGAGAGAGGGAGGGAGTGGGAGAGAGATAAAGGGTAGAGGATTTAAGGGTTAGGGTAGAGGGCTAAGGGTAGAGTGGAGACACTTAGGAGAGAGAGAGAGAGATAGAGAGAGAGAGAGAGAGAGGAGGGGGAAGGGAGAGGGGAAGAGGGGAGGAAGGGGAGAGAGAGAGAGAGATGAGAGAGGGAGTGGTGCTAGTATGGAGAGACATTTGAG
>VDFB02105566.1:0-11680 GCA_007258455.2 Sequoia sempervirens | reverse complement strand
ATTAACAGCCATTAATATTTTTTAATATATATTTCAAAAATTTTGTTTTTAATAAAAATATTAATGCGGTTAATTTTTCCTGGGTGATTTGCTGAGGTGAACTTTACTTAACAGTAAATTTTTCGTTGATAATTTTTTATGGTGATGAATTTTCTGTCAATGAATTTTCTATGACAATAAATTGCTAGCGTGAATTTTCCATCTGTGATTCGAAAATAGAATACAAGATCTTTCCTATCTCCGGTTCAGATCATGTTCCTGAGGGCGTTAATGCTTAATGGACACTGCATCATATTTTGAAGACACGTACACTCCACCGCCTTGTTGGAGTACGGTAATTCTACTGCACTGGCAAATATTAAATGTTATTGGCAACAATATTAAATGAATGTTCTAGTGAATTCTACAAGCTAAGCTGTTCTGGAGATTTTTAACACTTAACTGATAAGAAACAGGCGATGCTATTAAATGTTGTATGTCGGTGATGGGAACTATCTCGAACCTCCTTGTAATGTCTATAGATCTCCATAAATATAGATGCATCCGGAAGCTTCTCAGTAGTTGATGGAAGGGCTCTGTTTTGTAAGAGAAAAATGATACTCTGTTTTGGTGATGAATGTATGAATCAAAGAGCATCGGCAGCTCTGGCATTAATACAAAACTTTGTTCTGCTTTAATATTCTTGCTATAAATTGTTATTATGTTTCTTTCCACTCTTTCTCTGTTTACATTCGCTGTTTAGTTTGTCTATCTCTGGCAACAAAGTGGTATCAGAGCCTAGGGTTTGTAGCTGTGTCTGAAATGATCGCAGATTTTTGTAAGCAGGAGGCCATCGAAAGAGGATGTGATCGCTGTAATTAAAGGAAGATTTCAGAAGGAAATTATTGCAGATCGAGGGAGTGAAGCAGAAGATCATGTAGAAATAAAAGGAGCTTTTTAATGGAGAATGAAACCACAGCTATATGGTGATGTTAGGAGCAAAGGTCGAATGCAGCAGATTTGAGTGTGCAGATTGCATTTGGAATAAAGAGATCGCTGAAGAACCACCATCATAGTAAACTGACAGACAAATGAGGAAGTCGCCATCAGGTTAAGAGAAGCTGCAATGCATAAATGAGATCGCTACTCGAAATATATGAGTCATTGCAAGTTTCAGGAGAGTTGCAGAGCCAGTCGCTGTAAAGGGGAAAACAGAGACTGTAGAAGATTAAAGGCACACAAAGTTGCTAAATCCCTCTAACAAAATCAAGTAAGGTAAGCTGAAATTTTCTATTATAGATGGGAAAGTAGGCAAAAGAGTTAAAAAAGAGAATGAAAATTTTGCAACTGCAAAAGATGTTTTAGAAGAAGAATTAATAATACTTAAAGGTGATTTAGACAATGTTAAAAGGGATAATAAATGTCATTTTAAAAAAATAAAAGAGATGCAGAAAAAGAAGTGTAAACTGCTAGAAGAAAATTATGATCTCGATGAAATTAAGAAAAAGAATGAAGACTTCGAAGAAAAATTAAAGAGATTGGAAGATGCAAATAACTTGCAGCTGAAGGAAATCATAAAACTAAAAGAAAAGAATGATAAATTAGTAGCATGCAATGAATGTGTGAAGTCAAAGCCTTTACTGTGTGTGGTCTTTAATATAATATGAATGATTTATGTTTTGATCAACCATTTGATAAATGTGATTTTGCTGAAGTTGTTTGTGATGAAGATAAACATGAGTTTGAAAATTGTGATGGCAAGGTATTTGATTTTGCAAATATTGCTAGTTGTTTTGATGATAATGTTGGTTTCAAAATTATGAAAAAAAATGAGTTATAAAGGTCAAGGATTGGGAAAATATAGTGAAGGAAGGAGAGAGCCAATTAAGCCAATAATGAGGCCAAAGTATGAAGGTCTTGGATATAATATAGGTTCAACAAAATTTGTTGGAAAAATGCATTGTATGCAATGTTCACATTGTATCAGGAAAGGGCATATAAAAGATACATGTTGGGATCTAAATGCATGCAGAATTTGTGGTTTAAAAAATCATTGTGAAAAAATGTGCTGGAATAAAAATTGGAAAAGTAAACCTATGACAAAATGTATGCAAATGGATTTTGGATGGAATTTTGAATCAAGTTGACAAAAGATTATGAATATGTTAAAAATGTTGTATAAATGTACATATGTAAAAAAAGATACAAATCAAGCAGAATTTGTAAGATGCTATGAAAAATGGAAAGCTTCAGAGTTCTAATATTCAAAGCTTAAATGACTACTGTAGCAATAGGACAAGTTCATGAAAAGTAGTAAAGAGATCAGCAGATCTTGAAGATAGCTGGAATGAATGCTCTGTTTTTGAGCATTGGCAGCTTTGTCATAGCAAAAAAAAACATTAATAAAAATCAAAATTGTATACAAGAATGATTGAGTCTACAAATCTGAAAGGTAAAATTTGAGAAATGTAAATATTGATCTCTTCACCAAGGCAATAGTTCAGAAATTTTTTGCTCCAGAAATCTTTATGTGATATGCCTTAGAAATTAAGGGGAGTGTTGGAGTACGGTAATTTCTACTGCACTGGCAAACATTAAATGTTATTGGCAACAATATTAAATGAATGTTCTAGTGAATTCTACAAGCTAAGCTGTTATGGAGATTTCTAACACCTAACTGATAAGAAACAGGGGATGCTATTAAATGTGGAATGTCGGTGATGGGAACTATCTCGAACCTCCTTGTAATGTCTATAGATCTCCATAAATATAGATGCATCCGGAAGCTTCTCAGTAGTTGATGGAAGGGCTCTGGTTTGTAAGAGAAAAATGGTACTCTGTTTTGGTGATGAATGTATGAATCAAAGAGCATCGGCAGCTCTGGCATTAATACAGAACTTTGTTCTGCTTTAATATTCTTGCTATAAACTGTTATTATGTTTCTTTCCACTCTTTCTCTGTTTTCATTAGCTGTTTAGTTTGTCTATCTCTGCCAACAAAGTGGTATCAGAGCCGAGGGTTTGTAGCTGTGGCTGAAATGATCGCAGATTTTTGTAAGCAGGAGGCCATCGAAAGAGGATGTGATCGCTGTAATTAAAGGGAGATTTCAGAAGGAAATTATTGCAGATCGAGGGAGTGAAGCAGGAGATCATGTAGAAATAAAAGGAGCTGATTAATAAAGATCTGTTTTTCATTTTGTGGTTGTTAGCTGTTGTCTTTGTTGTTCCTTATACATGCTTTTATTTGCATTTTTGACGCGTTTAAATTATAAAGACATTTGGCATATACTCTTCCATCTCCATGGGTTTGCAGAGGAGATAAATTTTTATTTTTATTGAAAAACATTCCGTCTTTTAGATGGTTATCTTCTTTATTATGCAGGTATTTTTTTGCAAGGGCTCTGTATGCTTTTGTGGTGGTTGTATGAACTAGAATATATTTTAACATAAAGCAGGTCTGAAGCATCTTTTTGTTCTTGTTTTTCTTGCATACTTATCTAGTTTGTGGACATTAATGTCACTCTGAGTAGCAGTAGCATAAAGCTACAAAATAGATTGAGAGCATTGCACTGTCTATATTGATTGTTTTCAATGAATAAATAGTTTTGATTGCTGTAGCACTGTGTTTCATTTTAAATGGTGTTTAGCAGTTGTATGTTTTAGAAACCTTCTGCCGTTATATGAAATGTTTACGCTTGAAAACCTATGTTTCTGCATCTTTCAAAACCAACTGGTATCAAAGCATCCAGGAATTTAAAAAAAGTTTGTTCATTCTCTGAAATGCAACTAAAGAGAAAATGGGTTGAATAGTTGTCAGCAGAATAAAAATTAAAATGTTATTGTGAAAGGGAATATACTAGCAAATAATTAAAATCCAACCCAACCTCGAATTCCCATATTCAAAAGTGAAGACGATGACTACTGGAGTTTAAAAATGAAAATCCTATTTATATCACTCTTGCAGGCTTAAGCAGCCTTAATTCAGGCACACAGAGAGCAGAGGAGCTTAAGCAGACGTAATTCAGGCACAGAGAGACCAGTTAAAAGGAAAATTAAAAAGACTCGAAAGCCTTGTTCATCATCCAATAGGCTGTGCATGAATTAATTTTCTCAAGAATAGCTGCAACTATAAAAATCTTAAGAAGCTTGAAATTTGTTGCAAAATGCGTATTATGGAATAAACAAAGTGAAAACTCATATGAAAGAATCAGAACCCATGCGAGAGTTCTTTAATGCATTTGGTCAATTAGATTAGGATAAAATTTAGCTAGTCAATTTTCTTTTAAAAAATCCTAAGATGTTTCTCTATCTGTTGTTTTTGATGAGTCAAAAGACACATTTATGGGCTCTTTTCAAACCCATAAGTAAAGAATGAATATGAATACTAAAAAATCAGTTGAACAAGCCTTTGAAATTAAAATAAATATTAAAAAAAAAAAAACAAATCAAAATAGACATTTTATAGAGGTACTCTTCAAAAGAAGAAGAAATGATCAAGTCTTTCAAATTAAAATATATATTTAAAAAAAGAAAATCTTCAAAGGAAGAAATAACAATCTTCTAATTTTAATAGAAGAGTTAGTAATGGACAAGATAGAGGTTATTAAGAGGGGAAAATTCTAGTGATGGTCAAAAGAGTAGTCAAAATTATGACAAATCACATGTATACTATCACTAATGCAAAAAAATTGGTCGTTATGAATTAAATTGTTAGAAAAAGTATAAACAAGGTGTTCATTTTTCTAAAGAAAATGAAGAACATGAAACTAATTTAGTTTCTGCTTTGTGAAATTACAAATGAAGAGTTAGAAAATATATGGCTTCTTGATAGTGGCTGTAGTAGCCATATGATAGGAAATAAAAATATTTTTGCAAATATGGATGATTTTATGAGAATGCAAGTATGAATTGGTGATGACAATTAAGTTGAAGTCAAAGGTAAGGGGACAATTGTAGTCAAAATAAGACAAGGTCAAAAAGGATTTATAATGTTTTATATTTATCTAGGTTTGACACATAATTTATTGAGTATAGGACAACTTGTTGAAAAAGGATATTTTGCAATATTTGAAAGGAGTGGATGTCATTTATGGCAAGAACAAAAATAATCAAATAGTGACAAAAGTTATGATGTTACAAAATAAGATATTTTCTTTTATATTTGCGTATAGTGAAACTCAAGTCATTAGAATTAATTACAAGGATTAGTATTGATTATAACACACTAGATATGGATAGCTTAGGACTAAAATTTCTCTCCAAATAAAATAGTGACAAAACTACCATGTTTCTCTCAAGTTGATCAAATTTGTTGAACTTGCATCATTGGTAAGCAGCCTTAGGATTCCTTCCCAATAGGAAGAACTTGGAGAGAAAAAGTAGCACTTGATTGATACATATTGATATTTGTTGTCCAATGCAAACCTTGTCTCAATAAAATATAGATATTTTTTCATTTTTGTTGATGTTTTAGTTAGGATATGGGTTTATTTCATCATAGTAAAATCAAAAGCCTTTACTAAATTTTAGCAATTTAAGTTTAGTGTGAAAAATAAATTTGTTATCCTATCATAATCCTATGATTAGATATGGGGGGAGAGTTCACTTCTAAAGAATTTTAGGAATTTTGCAAAAAACAATGGAATTCAAGAGCAATTGATTACATATTATACTCCTTGAAAAAATGGAAATATTGAATGCAAAAAAAATGCACCACTCTAGAAATGGCTAGAAACATGCTTGAAGCCAAAGGTCTACCAAAGTATGTATTGGGTTAAAAGTTATTTACTTACATCATATCATTGTTGAATAGATCTCCAATAGAAAGTGTGAAAATATGACACCTTATGAGGGCATCGTGTGTTAGAAACTTGGTGTTCCACACTTTAGGGTTTTTTTGATGTGCTTATGCTCACATACTTGAAAAGAATAGAGAAGTTTGATGATAAAAAGTGAGAAATCCATTTTCATTGGCTATATGGAGGAAACAAAGGGTTATCATTTATATAGTTAGTGAGGGAAAAGATAATTGTTAGTAGAGTGTTATATTTACTTGAAATGAAGGTTGGCAATGGAATGAAAATTTGAACAAGGAAAACAATAGTTATTGATTTGGAGCTAGAGGTTTGATCTCTTCTCATGGACCAAGAAGTAGTTCAAATTGTATTGCATCACCTTCACCAAGCTCACCACCTTCACCATCTAGTCCTTCAACCAAGCTTGAGTCCTCCTCAGAAGAAGTAAAATCTTATTAAAATCTTTGGAAAACTACTAGTTTGATAAACAATTTTTCTTTGTTATATCATATTCAAGTCAGACCAAGGCAATTTGAAGAAGCTATAGAACCGGAAGTAAGGATTAAGCCATGACTAAAAGTGTTTCAATTGAGAATAATGAAATGTGGGGAGTTGGCGATCTTCCATAAAATGATGTTATTAGGTTGAAATGGATCTACAAAATCAAGAATAAAGTTGATGGATCATTAGAGGTATAAAACAGATTAAGGTGGAAAATGGTTTTTTATCAACAACCAAGTTTGAAAGATATTCTCCTATTGCTAGATTAGATTACTAATAACAATAGTTTTAGCATTAGTAGTCAATATAAAGTGACAAGTCTATCGCACATTGTTAAATTAAATTTTTTGAATGGTTATTTGAATAAGGAAGTGTTAGGTAGAACAACACCCTGAATTAACAAATTGTAGGATAAGAACAAAATTTTATAGGTTGAAGAAAACTCGAGGGGACTCAAACAGCACCTAGAGCATGGGATGATAAAGATAAATTGGTATTTTCAATAAATATGTTTTAATAGGGTGAAAGTGAGCCCACATTATAAGTGAAATTTTGAATTATATGTGATTAACTTATAATATGTCTATATGTTGATGATTTGATTTACATAGGAAATAGTTAAGAAGTAGTAGATGAGTTCATACATGTCATGAAGAATGAACTTGAAATGATAAACTTGAGTTTAATTTGTTATTTCCTTGGGGTAGAGGTAAGACAATTGAATCATGGCACTTTCATTTCACAAGGAAAATATGTTAATGATGGCATACATGATAAATTTAGAATGAAAAATTGCAAACCCATGAACACACCTTTGAATGTGATTGTAAAATTGATCGAGGATGATGGTTCAGAAAAAGGGTAGATGCAATAGTGTCTAGGAATTTGGTTGGTAGCCTAATTTATTTGATGATGACTAGACCAAATATCATGTATGTTCATTTACTTTCAAGCTTTCTGCAAAATTCAAGTAAAGTTCATTTTTGTGCAATAAAAAGGGTTCCAATGTATGTTCAAGGTACAACTAATTTTGACATTTTGTATGCACCTATAGATAATTTTGGTTTAATTAGATATACAAACAATGATTGGGCTGATTTTATCGTTGACAGAAAAAACACTACAAATGTGTTTAGTTTTGATTCAAGTGCCAATTCTTGGTCTTTGAAGAAACGATCATCACTATCTTTGTTTTCAATCAAAGCTGACTGTATTGCCACAACTTCAGCATCCTGCTAAGCAACCTGGTTGAAAAAAATTATGGTTGATTTAAAACAAAAGCAAAATGTATCAACTGTGTTATATATTGTAATAGTAACAGCAATTTTCTATAAAAAATATATCTTAGCATTCACAGTTAAACCAAGCAAATTCATATCTGTTAGAAATCTTGTAACTGAAGGACAAGTTAGTTGAGATTTTGCAGAAGCAATTCAGTAGAGATTTTGCAAAACCAATTCAGTTGAGATTTTGCAAAACCAGTGATCCAATTGCTGATATAGTGGTTTTTCTTTCAAATTCAACACTTCCTTTAACTTGGACTATGACTGAGGTTCCATAAACTTACTATCAAGTTAAGTGGAATTCCAAATTGGTTATATAAAACTAGGCGTCTGTTTATTTTTTATATAGATTTCCATGGTTTGTAAATCGAAAATATAACGTAAACTGTTCAAAGGAATGAAAATCAAATACCGGTTCGGAGATCATATAATCAGTTGAGCAACAGAGGCGGAGAGGCAACTCCTGTCTGCCGATTTGTCTTGCCATGTCCCTCACTAAATCGTGCATTCTTATTTTGAAGCTCCCCTTTCGTCCTCCCCAACAAGCTGTACTGCAATTCACGGCAGCGCCCTGAGAATAAGTTAATTAGCAACATTACTGTAATAAACAGCTCTAATAACTTATTTAAATCCTGATAAATATATACTCCCAGTGAAGAGTTGCAGGTAATTTTTACCCTGAATGCTCTTCGACGAACTATGTCTGTACTTTCAAACTCGAGGAGGCATTTATGACTGAGCGTCTGAAAGCATTCAGAGGCGTCAACATTCAATTCATCCAAAACCCACCCGACCAGATCTGTGTCTTCTCCTATTAAGAAATGGTAACGTCTAAAATAGCTCTTTCTCCCCTATTTCGAGAGATTCATAGCTATCCATTACTATCTGCCTTAATATGTCTTCTGGTAGTTTTTTACTGAGGCTTTCCAACTGCTTGTTCCACTTTCTTGGATCATGTTCATTGTAGAACTGCCGCGCTAAAACTTTCAAAGCCAAAGGAAAACCTCCACATATTTTGACCGACTCTTTCACCATATCTTGCAAATCGTGCAGTGGTTTGGTGTCGGCGAAAGCGTACCAGCAGAATAGCTCTTGGGCATATTTTTCTTTTAGTAATTTGACATTATATATTTCTATATTAGATCTGACAAGTAAAGCTTGGTCTCTGGATGTCACCAAGATTAGACTGCCATTTCCCACAACATCCTTTACAAATAACAGATCGTCTATTTGCTCTGTATTGTCTATATCATCAAAAACAATCAAAACGCGTCTCAACCCTCGCAGACGATCTTGAAGCAAGGTCCTACCTCTACGCGTGTCCTCAATACGCGAAGTCTTATCACGCACCAGATCCCTAAGGAGTGTTTCCTGCAGACTGGTATTTTCTCTTTGCTCACTCAGATAAGAAACAAGACCTCTGGAATTGGGAACACTTGGGTTGTAGATGAGTATACAGTCGATTTCCCCGATCACTTAAGCCCCACAATCCCGACAACGCGGGTGTCCCTTGATTCACTTTGACTCAAACCTCCTTTTCAAAATGCTCTGCCATGATGGAGGTCAACAGGTGCTCCACACATGAAGTGGTTTATCCACCTTTTCTAATACAATCTCCACTATTTCTTTCAAACGCTGTCCATGGTCACTGAAACAAATTCAGAGCTTGTCATAAACCAGAACCTCATGGAATAACTTTATATCAATATATTTTCAGATCATGTAAATACTTACTCTTCCACCGTACTGAACACCACACCCGAAGTACTCTCAGGGACTTTACCAAGGGCGGCTATCCAGCTGTCCACTTTTTCGTTGTTAACCCTGCCTTTCCGTCTATACTGCTCAAAACATGGCATATACTCCGTTCTCAACATGAAGTGCTGAAGGTTCGATGTCACAGAAGATGGGGATAATCTTAGTATTAGAGTGAGAATCAAGCATCCATACCAGCTCATCCAAACACCAAGAGGATTCCGCATATGTTTTGGAGAATATAGCGATCTGAACGGAGGCAGTACTTATGGCAGACTGAATTGCAGGGGTTAAGAAATCCCCCACTTTCAATTCCTGTTTATCGAGAAACACCTTCAATCCATGCATTTCGAGAACATGATAGATTTGGCTGGCAAGAGTTCTCTTGACATCAGGTCCTCTATGATTGATAAAGACATGATAAGGTGAAAACACTTCTGCCATAAAGGAGATCACACCCTTACACAGAGCAAGGTAACAGAACAAACAGAACGATCAACACAGAGTAAAAAAAAGCCAAGGACTTTAATGCCGCGAAGTAGTAGTACGAAAGACAGCAGTTAAAAAACAGTACACATGTAAACAGTTTTTGGGTCTCCTGGGGGCTGAGCCGCTGAAGTAGGGTTTCTATTCAATTAAGAAAACAATGTTAGATAATTTATAAGAATCTTTTCTTGTAGAAGTTTTAAAATTCTTATTATTATTTTTTAATTATGTTATATTTATTTAATTTCTAATTGAATATGAAAAATAGTAAAATTCATGAGACCACCAGTTTATAAATTCAGGATAAACTTTTAAACTTAAACTACACTACAAAATTTATGAGACCACCCACTTTAAAATAATCTTAAAAACTCTTAAGCATCTACTGAATTTTTTAGGAAACCTCTTTCATGAGAACCCTCCTTAAGACAAGATCTTAAAGTTTTTAAAAAGGACTTGTTAGAAAATATATTAAAAATTAAATAAATTTTTAAATAATTTTTATTAATAAAATTTAAGAAAAATATTAAAACGGAAAATTACAGTAATTAAATAATAATAATAATACATTAAAATTTAAAAATTAAGTTGAAACTTTCAGCCCTCCTTTTATTATTGCTTGCACTTCTATAATTGAAATATAATTTGAATCTTATATTTTATTTTTATTTCATATGAGACTTCCTAAAAACAAAGACACCAAACCCTTTCATCGGATTTGCTAAATTAGAAACACATCGAAAAAGTTAATGTTTTAAGGGGAATCTCAAACTAATATTTTTAAAGTCGAACGAAAGAGAGAGTGAATGAAAACTCCTTGCAACTCGTGCTTTTCCTGCAACCCTAACACAACCATTTGCTACGGAAAAGGACACAATGCATATAAAATCCTTTGGCTCCTCGCTAGCAATACCCCAGTTCCAGAATCTGAAAAAGACGGAGCAGAACAAGTGTTTTGGAGGAACACGTACCTCTATCCAAAAATGTTGCAGATGCTGCCATGTTCAATGCTAGGAATGATGAAGACACTACCATGGTGCCAAAAGAACTGGATGAATCAACGTTAGAAGATCAACTCTACACGAAAACGAGTAAAACTTTAGAAGTACAACTTCTTGATGACGTAATGGATGTTATTGCGGGAATGTCAAATCAGAACTGTAATTTTATTTTTCATAAAAGCATTCTTTATAAATCAGACTTCTATAAATGGGCTCATTTGGAATTGGGAAAAGTCGGGGTTCGAAATAGAAGCTTTAATAGGCCTTGGTAAAGGTTATGTGTCATGTATGTTTAAATTTGCAGACCATGTTCAAGTTGTTTTGTAGTATGGCACTTGGTTCATTTGTGGGAAAATATGTTTTGATTAAATTAATATTGGGAGGGCTAGTACCCATAACAAAGCACCCATAGAGGTAGAGGTGGCTCACAAAAAGTGAGTCAATTGAAAACAAGACTAAGAAAAAGTGAGCCAAGGAAGAAAAAACCACAACTATGCTGTTGACTCGAGCATAGAAATGGTAACAAGTGATGCTTTTTCTTAGAGCATGAAACTAACAAATAGAGACCTGCTATAGAGGAATAAAAGCAGGAAAGGAACCAACTCATAAAACACCACCCAACAAAGAACTAGGGAAGAATGACACATAAAATAAGCTTTAGACCAGAGCGAAGAGCCAGTAATAGAAAAATATTGAAACAAGAAGATAGCATCAGCAAGAAACTCATCAAAAAGCACATTTTTTTTGAAATAGGAGTGAGTTAGCAAGAGTCACCAACAATCAAAACCCAAAAAAACCAACCAGAGGGGAAGAACCAGGAGCACTCCACCAACAACTCTCTTTGCAAGCATGGAATTTTAATTTTCATCTTGAAGGACCAT
>VDFB02105565.1:0-31940 GCA_007258455.2 Sequoia sempervirens | reverse complement strand
ACTACATATATGAAGTTAGAGAACCTACTTTGAGTATTCATCATGAAATTCCTATTGCTTGCACAATACACCCTATTATACTAAAAACTCAATGATCTCAATTTTATTTAAAAATATTACGAGTTTAAACTATTTGTTCTTGATCTTTTATAGCCTTAGAATAAACTTTCTCCTTTGCGCTTCTCTCAAGTTTAATGTCATTTTTCTATGCAATGTCCTCGCCATATGATTTGGCTTCATAGTTCTTTGCAATTTGTCCTTGCCATATGACTTGGCTTCATCTTTCTTTCCTTTATCAAATTCTTGTTATGCCTTGATGGTTAGTTCTTCTATTGAAAGTTTATGTATGATTAAATTTTTATTTTGATAGGTTCCTTCAAGATTTATCTTCTTGTAGACTTGATCATTTTGATCATCCATGACTTAAGTTACTTTTAGTATCCTTTGCTAATTAGTTACCTATGTTTAATCTTTTATCTTTTCCTAAATGCCAGGAGATATCCTCATGTTTAATTTGAAGGTGGTTTGAGAAGATTGTAGTTTGGAAGAATGCATGTTAGTGTAGGTTTTTATTTTTCTTATATTTAGGTATATTTATTTTTGCTACATCTATTATTAAGATCTTTTGGGTTAATTAAAAAGTATTATTGAATGAGAAAATGACTTAATCCACGAATTGAATTTATGACTCTCATCCACTTGGGTAGTTAAGTTTCACACCCTCTTTTGTAATTATTAGTTCCCTTTCATAACCATTTATTTTTCTTTATTTAAATAGGTGCAATCATGTAGCTTTATTTAAATTTCCTTACATTTAATAAATGTAAATAAATCTAAAGTAAATTACAATAAATTTCTTAAATATATTTATCTAAAATATATTGAGAGATATGAATATTAAGCTTATGATAGATAAGAAAATAAAATAGTTCCAAATTAAAAACCTCTCGTCAATTTTTAAATTGATATATTTAAAATATCTATACTATTTATAATAATATAATATATTATTTATTATTTAATTTAATATTAAATTTATATTAACTATATTTAAAAATCTAAACTTAGACATATGTAAGGATAAAATAAGTTATAAATAACTCATCTTTAATTAACACTAAAATTGCATTATTCTTTTTTTTTATTTTTAAGTTGAATTTGTATAGACGACATAAGAGAATACATCACAAAAAATTGCATAGATAAAATACCACACTAGATGATGCAACTTAGTTTAGGATTAGGTTTAAGGCACAATCCTATTCTCAACAACTAAAATATAGCAAATTCTATTGGATCTACTTAATCTTTCTTCCTTGTCCAAATTTCAAATTTGAATCTTCTCTCACAAATACTTTTCGTATTCCAATGATTGAATTTTTTTTTAAATCTTACATTCTTAAAGCACACAAATTTCTAAAATTAAATATTAAGAATATATTGAATCTTACATTATTAACATTTTAATTAGTGAAAGTGTTATAGTATTCTATAAATATTACAAGCTTATAATATAATACACAAACTATTTTAAAAGAAACAAATACAATAATCACATTCCAAAAAAATCACACAACTACTAACTTATTTGAATATCTTGACAACCAATTTAATTACAACTTTCCATCTTACACTATTTATCTAAATAGAGGAATCAAACACAATGTATTTTATTTAACAAGTAGACTCATTCCACAAACATTATGCATTTAAATGTAAATTTAATATTTTTATGGAAATCCTAAGGTACTTCCTCCTAAGGAGAGACCTAGACACCTAGACAATCAGTCAATTTCTAGATTCTTGTACAATAAAATTGATACTACTTGTTTTCCGAGTTTCACTTCCATGATGAGTAGGCTCCACTTGTTTTTTGAATTCCACTTCCACTACCTGAAGAGTGGGCTCCACAATGCTTTTTGAACTCATCCCAATATAATCGTTATTTGAATTCGATGTCCTGAATAATTGAGTAGCAGCTGGTTCAATCTTTTTGTCCATCCCTCGCTAGATTCTAAATGCTTCCTCTCACTCGTCTGTTTGGCATTACTGTCTGCGCCCTTTTATTTCGTTGCTCGCTATGCGTTGATCCGCAGTACGAATGTTGCAAAAGCAATCAAACATGTGGCAACACAAAATTCATGTCCCCTTTCGGCACAGGTCACCGTAGTTGTGGTGTGGCTCGACTGTGTACAGAACGTACGTCCAGTAATTGGAATAGGGAACAGCAATTACACAGTATTACAGTTTTTCTATGATAATCAGACGTTTACTCTGACAGATGACAAGAATTTCCAAGATTGCACATTTTCTAATCTGTTCGATTCAACCTGGGACTCGGGCAATAGCATTTTTAATATCATCAATGTAAACAACGTAAGTCTAGAAGTATATATGTGTGGTGAGAAATGTTTACCTTATGGATCATATCCACCAGGGTATCTCAACATGTCATGTTCCCGCAGAATGGTCACCGTTCCAGTAGGAACAGGGCAATGGTCTATTCCTCAAGAACGAGAGCAGAGTTGCAGAGATTGTGAAAAAAGTAAAGATTTTTATGGCTATAGCCTTTCCAATTCGGGGTACTACTTCATCTGTTTTTGCCAGGATGGTCCTCATTCAAAGCAGTGCTCCCAAGGTATTATTCTTCATTCAATCATCTAGTAATAACCCTTTTTGTTCCTTTTTCTTTCTCAGATGATAGCTTTTATCTGTACCGATGCGCTTGTTTGAATGTCTGCAGGCTGAACGAGTAAAAGAAGAGTTGTATTAGGTGTTGCCATTGGAGCGGCTGGCTTGTTGGTAGCTACAGCAGGGCTTGTGGTTTATCGTCAGAGTTCAAGGCCTAATTCTGACATGGAGCAATTCCTCCATGATTATGTTGAGGAAATGCCCATCAGATATTCATATTCTCAACTGAAGAAGATCACTGACAACTTTGCAGATAAATTGGGGCAAGGCGCTTATGGTGTGGTTTACAAAGGAAGACTCTCCAACGGTAATATGGTGGCTGTTAAAATTCTTGATCATTCGAGACACAGTGAGGACCAGTTCAAAAATGAAGTCGGCACCATCAGAAGGATTCATCACGTTAATTTGGTTCGACTGATGGGTTATTGCTTCCAAGAACTCCGAAGCGCTCTTGTCTATGAGTGCATGATAAATGGGTCTTTGGAGAAGTTTATATTAGCAGGAAAAGGAAAAGAACAGATGCTCAGTTGGGATCAGTTGTATTCAATTGCTTTGGGTGCAGCTCGTGGGATTGCGTATTTACACCAAGATTGCAACAGATGCATCATCCATTTCGACATTAAGCCTCACAATATACTATTGGATGCCGACTTCACACCCAAAGCAGCTGATTTTGGTCTAGCTAAATTGTGTGCAAAGGGAGACTATCACATATCACATACGACAACCAGAGGAACGCCAGGATACGTCACTCCAGAGCTTTGGTTCAGAAATTTGGGTGCTGTAACGGATAAATCAGATGTCTACAGTTATGGAATGGTGTTATTGGAGATGGTTGGGGGAAGGAAGAATATTGATTTGCAGGTAAGCCACTCCAGCCAATTTTATTCTCCAGAATGGGCATTCGAATTGATAGAAAATGGGGTAACAGGAGTAGCAAGAGACGATGAGTAGGCAATACGGCTAACAAAAGTGGGGCTGTAGTGCATCCAACACAATTCTATAAATCGGCCAACGATGCGGAGCGTGGTTCAAATGTTGGAAGGCAACGGTGATGATGTGGTTGCTCCTCCCTTCCCTTTCGACTCCCGACCCTCGCCTAAAATGCTGTTTCTTTCATCTTTCAGAGAAGATTCTTCTACTCATTGACTTTAATAGCGCGATTCATTAGAATAAAACTCGTGTCTTTAAAGCAGAGGCAGATTAGGATTAGGATTGTGCTTTTTATTGTTTCAACGAAGATTTATGCGAGTCATATGTTTCAGTGGTACCGTTGAAGTTTGCCACTTATTGCTTCCGTTGGAACTGAATCGTGTTACAATTTTCTACGAACACTCGAAAGAAGTGTTTGTCCTTTTGCCTCATTTTTCAAAGACACTCTTGTCTCATGCTTAAAAGAAGTGTTTGTTCTTATATTGCCTCATTTTTCAAAAGATACTTTTGTTTACAAGTTAAGTAATTAAAATTAGTTGCATGTCAATGAGCCTTTGCTCTACTGGTGAAGTTGAAAGCTTTTAAATGAGCCCACTAGGGATCAAGTCTTTCTGAGTGCAAGACTTCGACATCATAAAGGATGAGACCAGGATTGTGTCCTAGACAAATTTGGCGAAATGGATACCCCTCAATCCTTGGCTCTTAGCCGAAGAGGTTTAGCCTAAGAAGCCTTGTGCTCCCATATTGGGTAGCTATAAATAATTTGTGGATGACCTCCATAAAAAAAAAAATTAAAAACAAATAAATAATAAAAAAATAGTTGTGAGTCTTATGAGTCATGTTTGAATAGTTGTGAGTGTTATTGTCATTTTTTTGATCTATTAATATATCGTATGTAGACTATTGATTGAACACTAAAATATCATTTTTTGTAAATTTTTTATGTTAATAGTATCATATAATTAATTATTTTAAATTTATCTTTATATATATCATTGACATATTAAAATTTACGTAACTATTCATTAATCAATACCAAAATAATAAATATTATTTTTTTAAAATTTATCCTTATATATATCATTGACATTAAAATCTATGTAGCTATTCATTAATCAATACTAAAATAACTAGTAGTTGTGTGCAGTGACATGCAATGATGAGCCAATAGGTGGAGGAGAAGTCCAAATGGCAGGGATTTGTACATGCATAGAAGGAATTAGAGAGGGGGGTGCTAAGAAAAATCAGGGAGAGTACATAACAGTTGACGACGAATGCACATTTGCTATCGTGACCATATAGAACAATATATAGGCAAGAAAATGGTGCTTTGAAAGAATATGTAAGTGCATAAAAGGGAAATTTAAAGAATTTGGGAGCAGTTTATTGATAGCCAATAGATAAAATTTACGCAAACAATAGCCATTGAGGGAAGATAAATTTGAATTGAGTTTTTCAATACAACTACACATAGGAGAATATTTTGAAGTTATTTGAAACCCCAAAAATATTCCATGATAATCAAGAACAACCATAGTCAATGTTATAAATGAAGAGCAACATTTCTATCAAATGGAAGTGTGAAGCATTTAACAAATATAAACAACCCATATTGGCAATCACTAGTTGTAGGCTGCTTCTTTGATGATATGATCATTATCATTATGTGACATTATAGTATTCTTCTTATCATTGAATTTGTTTGTCTTGAGTATGTTCTACAAAGATCAAAGGAAAATTATTGAAGTTTAGTGCGATGAACATGTGTCATTGTTAGACAATATCTAAGTTAGGAAACATAAACAATTCTATAATTTATAACAAATAATATATAATGCACCTACAATAGAAGAGATCAAATAAATAAGATGTAGGCATACCTTGTGCACGCAGTGAGATGCAGTATCTTTACGATTATAAGTCACATATAATTTTGTTCCGATACCTGAGAAATTTGTTGAGTTGAAATCAGTGCTATACATTTTTAAAAGTATATACAGTTGTATCATTTATGACAATGAATTTGAAATGCAGTTGTGAAACAAGAGATGGAATAAATGAGATATAACCTTACCTTGTATATAAATGGAATGTTGTTGCAGCTCATATACCATGCAAAACATGCCATCATGAAGCTATTTAGCATTATGGAGATTTGGAGTAATAGTTGAGAAAGTTTGCAATCTAAAATGGTTACAATAAGATATAGTTACACATAGATGGTTCGAAGGCGAGAGCACTGGTAGTGGCATCATTGGTTGAAGATCACAACAACTTTGGGTTGTGTGGGTGTAAGAAGCCTAAAAACTAGGTTGAGACATTATAGTATGATCTATACAAGAATTGCAAAATTAAATATAAATGTCATATGGTCAACTAAAGAATATGAAGGAATTCAGGTTTGTCATTGGAGGAGAGGAGAAGCATAATGTAAGAATTGAACAACTTCTCTTAGTAATCACCATAGAAGCAAAACTCTAGCTAGCTTGGGAGGAGTGGTTGCAACTAGTGAGTCACCTTACATATGGAATCAAACAATTAGAAATGGTGGAAATTCTATATGCATTGAAATGAAGAGGGAAAGGAGAAGTGATATAGTTACTGAAAAGAACAAAAAAAGTACATCATGTTGGAAATGCACACAATTGTTGGAGCCGATCCTATTCTTTGATTCGGAGTGTGTTGCATTTGTTGGCACGTAATTTGGAGTATCTATCAAAAGAGAAAGGTGGATCTTTGTGTATTCTTGTAATTGATTTTACACAAGAAAGAGATGTTAATGTTAGTCCTTGTCTTTCTTTAGTTCGAATAACTATTATAGCTTTCTCCAATGCCAAGTCTTGAGATTTATGTATTGTTATTGCCCAAGCCATTGTCAAGGAGAGTTGTGTTCGGCTGCCCCATGATGTGATAATTGGGGGAATGGGGATGGCTTTTGGGTTATCTTGATCCCATGCTAGGCCAATGTAGTTTGGGAAGTGCACAACAACATATTGAGGCAGTTGAGGTGGTTTAGCACCCCTAGCATATACGATAGACTTGACAATACCCAATGATCCATTGACCAGGCTAGCTGCCACCCAAAGATTTGTTAACATTACTCGTTTTCCAATTGCAAGTAAGAGCTCTGCTTGAAGTTTCTCATCATTTCCATAATCAGGTGCATTTTGTGAGTATTTTCAACAATACTAATTGCAATGGGAACATTTAATAATTGTTTAATCATTTTTCTATTGTGCAAGGTGACCAAGCTATTTGTTGGGAATAAGTGAATAGATGCATCAAACTCTTGGTTTTGTTGAGCTAAAAGCATGGCATTTGTTCGATTCATAAGATTTTTCCAATCAGCTTGAGATTCCTGAGAATTTCAAATATTCAAAAGGAGTCTACAGAACTCTTATGTGGATCAGACGGTCCATGTTGGCAGAAGACTGTGTCGAGTGTAACAACAACAATAAAAGTTCCAAAGAGCCAAGGTTGTGGAGCGAGAAGCATAGATAGGCCTATCCAAAACAGGTGACAATTGTGTGAGGTCACCCACAAGTATAATAAATGCACCACCAAATGGTTGCATATGTCTAGTAGGAAATGGTTTTCACAACTGACTATCTATTTTGAGTAACAACTTGGGTCCCAAGAAGCTCATTTCATCAATTAATATGTACTTAATGTATTTAAAGTCCTCTTGAAGTATGGTCAATAGTTTTCCTTGCAACAGATTCATATCTCTAATTGGTATCTGAAGAGCTATATGCACTATAGAGGCATGCATATTGTAAGCGGCCACCCACATTGGCACCAAAGCAAGCAAAGGCTTCATTCTCTAATTTGGAGATGTATTTAGTGTTCTCTAGATGTTGTCTATAAGAAATGATTTACCTATACCTGTAGTACCTTGAATAATCATACGCAATGGTGATGATGAAGATGCACCAAGGTGGTGTTGTTTAATGATATTTAGAGCAAGATTTTGCTTAGGAGATAGTTGATGACAAAGTATAGGTGCAATAGGTGGGAAAAGACTATCTTTAGCTGTATGCAATTTACTTGTTGAGATGAACTCTAAAGCAATGTTATGTAGATTCTAAGGAACATGGTGTGTGTGTCCCACATGTGATTTAAATTGAAGTCTCGTCTACCTAATAGTTGCAACTGGTCCAAGAAAACACTGTTTGTAGTACCAAGGTGAGAAAGCAATTCCCACTCATATTCATCTGCCAGAGGTAGAGATTGGGTGTTGTTGGTATCACTATCACCTTCTTCTTGACTTGTGGGGGGAGCAATAACTCTATTGACATGCCAAGGGTCACAACCAATAACATAAAATAACCTCCAATTTTGTGTTATACTATTTTTGGTGAGGTTTATATCTACTTTGACATTTTAGAAAGGTTTGTATAGTAGCAATTTCGACCAAAAAAATGTTTGAAAGGTATCACAATGCTTAAGAGGGGAAAAATTGAATATCAGGTAAACAATGATCACAACAGGGTGTGGTCGCAAACGCCAAGCCCCGCCTTTACAATTTTTTTGATGTGTATACTATTGGCAAGAGACACTGCACAAGTCATCTAGTGTTGTCATTGATGGGAACCTAGTTAGTAATCCCATTCGCAACCCAGTATTTTCTTACACCGGAAGTCAAATTAAAGATATGTGTTAATTGTCAAAGCTAAAATAGGGCATCCAACAAAGTTGTGGGCATTGACTCATATGTAATTTCCTATTATCATTTTGTGTTGTAGATCTTAGGGAAGGTATTTTGGTGTATGAACTATATTATCTTTGAATCATAGGGCCTCACATTGATTTGTGTGCAAGTTAGAAGATCCAGTTTATTGATTTTCAGTCTAATAGTGCATAAATTCTGACTAGATAGTGTAGCATGTTGCGGATATTCGAGGCATAATTGTTTAAGGTGTTTCATGTTTCAGACATGTGGTTTTGGGTCCTCACTATGTTTTGGTCAACATTGTTTAGTTCGCATTGATAATTATTTATGGATTGGGTTGATAGTTTGTACATGTTTCATATTTTGTTAAAGCCAACATGCAATTGTTCTAATCTCTAGTTGCAAATATATATAATCAATTATTCATATCATTTTGTGATGTGATGCAATATGATGGGATATTTAAAAGGATTATAGATCGATTGTGTGCAATTTCATTTGAGCAGAACAAAAATTTGTGATTTGAATTAAAGTAGACAAAGTTTCAAGAGTAGAATAAGACAAAATGTGAAGAATGTGATTAATGTGCTTAACCGGAACTATAATCAGGCATCAACAAATGATATATCTCATAGTTCATCCACTCTAGTTGTTTATGTAAATACAACTGTAAGACATTGTGTCTTCTTTTGGGTAGTAATCCTTTTGTATTTGAGCAGTGAGCTCTAGGCAGTGTGCTTGAATGCATGTGCATTCCCCATTTGTAAAAAAATATTTTGAGTATACTCATATTGTGGATTGACCTCCACCATGGTTTTCCCCTTGACAGGGTTTCCATGTAAAAGTCCTTATGTTATGGTGTTGTGGTTGATTGCCTTGTGTTCTTGCATCTTTCTTTTGGTTCAATGCTATAAGTGGTTTAAAGATCAAGTTAATAAAGTTAAATTCTACAGAACACTGATTCACGCCCCTCTCAATGTTCCTTGATTCCAACAATTGGTATCAAATCCTAGTTCCACGAAAGAATTTTAATAGCTTGGGGAAGATTCGGGAAGGTGATTCAATGGATTCTGATAGTCTTCGTCAAAAACATTTGGTGGCACTAGATGATCCTGATCAGTCCAAATCTGAAGTCTGAGAATTACAAGCAAGCCTCATGAATGCTGAGAAATTCATTCAATCATTGAAAGGTCAAATCAATAAGTCTAGGGAAAAGAGAAAGGAACAAACACTCAGCTTAAGCAGAAAGAAATCAAAAGCATGGAAGATGAACACCTAAGTCAAGCCTTGAAGGAAAACATAGAAGAGTGTGAAAAGCTCACCATAGATAATGTTGTCCTAAAGCATGAGATGAAATCTATTGTAATGAGGATGGCCAAGGAGATTGAAGAGAGAAAGAAGAATGAAGAGAATCTTACTCAATCCTTGAAAGAAAAATCTAAAAAATGCAACATAATTAATGATGGATTCAATTAGCTAGAGCTTGAATTGCAACAATCTAGAAACAATGAAGAAGAGCTTGAAAGATAGATTGTTATTCTCAGGGATGAACTCACTACTGCAAATGAATACAAGGAGAAGTTCAAGATTAGCTTAGCTAAGCTTGATGAACTGACTCAAAGTTAGAAGATTGGAAATGACAAGCAAGGTCTTGGATATGAGAAAGAGAAAGCTCTGGATATGGTCAAAGGAAATTTAGGCGAGGAAATTAGACAAGCAAAGTTAAAAGGTATTTGGTAAGACAACCCAATGCTCAAAAATTCAATGGATAATATTTTGTTTGCAATAAATTTGGTCATATGGATTCTCAATATAGAAGTAGAATAAATCCAAGAGGTCCATCATTCGTCAGTCAGTGTTTCAAATGCAATAAGTATGGTCATAAGTCAATTGAATGTAGAAATATGACAAACAACTTTTTCAATAGAAATGTAAAATGTTATGCCTGCAATAGATTTGGCCATATTGCTAACTAGTACAAATCAAGAGAAAATCAATGGAATAACTGGTATGGATAAAGAAATGTCATGTGCTATAATTGTAACAAATATGGTCTCATCAAGATTATATAAAGCAAGCATGGGTCTAGTAAACAAAGGGAAAAGAAGTGCAAAAGGATGATAAGGAAAATGAAAAAGTTACTATAGATGACTGTGAATCAAATGAAGAAGACATGGGTGAAGAAGAGGCTTCCGACAGTAAAATGATTCCACATGCATAACTGTGCTGTGTTCCTCCCTGACTATTTTAAGCACCGGCCTAGGGAGCTCTCAACAAAATATTTATCCCTCACTGGGTAGTTAGTACCCATCGTGGCAAATTGCAATGATTGCATTAATGATCTATAAATCTTTTGGGAACACTTGTATTGAAATTTATGCAAAATTGAAGGTCTCAGAGAATTTTTTCTTTCACAGTATCTATGAAAATAGGGTATTTGAAAGACCTAGGGAAAAAGCATTTCATTATGCATAAAAAGTTAGATGTGCATTTATTGTTTGCATACTATAGGATTAAAAAAAAATTTCTCATGGAAGTTTTGACCAAGTTAAGGTGGTCTCCATTACATGATTTTATATTTTAAAAAAGTTGTAATAAAAAATCATAATTAATTATTTACTTGGAAAAAATTACAAAAATATGCATCAAGACGGACACATGATTCCTCTACTTATATCTAAAATCTTATAAGAAAAAAATATCATTTTATTGTGATTAAGGTGGTCGACATACACCTACTTCTATTTTTCCCCCAAATTTAAGTAGCATTGCATTGAAATTTCCAAATTTTCACCAAATATATATATAAAACCTAGTAGTTTAGAAAATACATTCAATTTTCTATAGATTCTATTCTTACATATTTTTGAAATAATATAGATAACTTATTCAAATTTTTACATCAAGTTGCCTAACTCTATTTTTTTTGAATTTTTCACCACTTAAGGGCTTGTTTTTCCATGATGATCCTGCACATACTTGTTATATTAAGTCTTAGAAATGAGGATACTAAATGCAACAGTTGAAGATGAACAAATGAGAGAATGCATACTTTCCAATCTATGTCAAGTAATTTCAATGGAAGAAATGAAGAAAATCCTCAATGATGTTAAAAAGGATTTTAAGAGAAAATCAAGGGTGAATAAGCTTATGATCAGGCAGACTAAGGAAGTATAAAAAGACACTGAGAAAATTCTTAAGACAGTTCTGTTGAAGAATAGATATAATGTTGTCTTTGAAGAAACTCATGATGAAGATGTTCCATCTGGTCCAGAAGTTCAAGATGTTTGGGCTAATACTGAAGAAGTGAAAGAAGACACAATTGAGGACACTCTGAATCCTCTAGATATGTAAGATATTGAAATTCCCATGGAGACTAAAGCTCCTAAAGATATGTCAGTTGAAGAAATAGATATTCCCAAATCCAAACAAGAATCTATGTTTGAAGAAAAGAAGGTTGAGGCAAAGGAGGTTTCTATGCAGGAAAGATACACTACAAAGGCAGTAAAGAAGTTTTTAGAAGAAAAATAGGAGGTGTTTGACTCTGAATTGGTTGAAGTTCCTATCAACTTGGCTACTCTATCCCCTATTCAAAAGATGAAGGTAGCGTCATTTGCTCAGGCCAAGGCAAGGGAGGAGATATTGAAATATCACATTGAGGATAGTGAGTTGCTAAGTCTTGTATCCAATATCTTGGAGAAAATCATGCCCACACATGTCAAGGACTCATTTGATTCTCCCTCTGGTCAGTTGAAGAAACTTATCAACTCTGCAAGTACTCACTTTGAGTCTCTTGAAAAGTCAGCTAAGGATAAGGTCTAGAAAGAATTTGATGCAAATAGGTTCAGTAGATTG
Source organism: Sequoia sempervirens (assembly GCA_007258455.2). Classification (NCBI taxonomy): domain Eukaryota; kingdom Viridiplantae; phylum Streptophyta; class Pinopsida; order Cupressales; family Cupressaceae; genus Sequoia; species Sequoia sempervirens. The sequence goes on along the minus strand of VDFB02105565.1, from coordinate 19,789 downwards.
AAGTGTATGATTGCTAATGATAAATCCTTATTGACTACCTGTGAAAAGAACATTCAAGGTGCATTATCTGAGGGTGGAAATATCTACAAGTCATGCTTATCCTTGTGAAAATTCACTGAGGTCATTGAGAAGAAAATTAAAGAATATGAGAAACAGTTAGCAAATATTTCTCAAACCTTTGATCCTCTAACTATTTCTATTGGTAAGCAACAAGGTCAACTCATATCCTTGCTTGAAAAAACTAAAAATTTGAAGCATGAAAAAGATAGAATTGTTGAAAGGGTATGTGAGCTCAGATGACTAATTGGTCCTAAAATGGAGACAATGCTTAGTGCATTGAAGGAAGCATAGGATGCTCTGGCTGTTAGTGATCCAAAAAATCTTGAGTTAGTACAGATGCAAACCTGCCTATTTTGTGTTCACATGACTATTTTGGAGATTCTCAAAAAGGGTTGGGACACTAGTTTAAGCCTGTTGAAGAACAATTTTGTAGACATATTCAAGTCCATGCAAGTTAGAAAACCATATTCATAGAAATTTTGGATTATTTTTGGTATGTGAATTCCCATCTTTGCCATTGATGTCAAAGGAGGAGTGTGGGGCAATGAAAAATGTCATATTCATCTCAGGGGGGGTTGTGATTAAAAATATTTTTGAAGTCTTGAGGATTGCAGTGTATTCATGTTGGTACTAATTCTGACACTTAGTCATTTTTCACTAAGTTTTGCTATCAATGCCAAAGGGGGAGATTGTTGGAAAGAGACACTACACAAGTCATCTGGTGTTTTCATTGATGGAAACCCTAGTCAGTAATCCCATCCGCACCTTAGTATTTTCTTATACCGAAAGTCAGATTGAAGATATGTGTTAACTGTCAAAGCTAAAACAAGGCATGTGATAGAGTTGTGTACATTGTAATTTCCTGTTATCATTTTTTGTTGTGGATCTCAGGGAAGGTCTTTTGATGTATGAACTATCTTATCTTTGAATCATAGGGCCTCACAGTTATTGGTGTTCAAGTCAGAAGATCTAGTTTATTGATTTTTAGTCTAACAGTGCATAAATGCCAACTAGATGAGTGTAGCGTGTTGTGAATATTTGAGGCATAATTTTTTAAGGTGTTTCATGTTTGAGACATGTTGTTTTGGGTCCTCACTATGTTTTGGCCAACATTGTTTAGTTCACATTGATAATTATTTATGGATTGGGCTGACAATTCGTACATGTTTCATATTTTGTTAAAGCCGACATGCAGTTGTTCTAATCTCTAGTTGTGGATATATATAATTGATTATTCATATCATTTTGTGATGTGATGTGATATGATGTCAGAGTTAAAATAATTATAGATCAATTATGCATAGTTTCATTTGAGAAAAAAAATTGGTGATTCGAATTAAAGTAGACAAAGTTTCAAGAGAAGAACCAAATAGAATGTGAAGAATGTGCTTAACTGGAACTATAATCAAGCATTAGCAGATGATATCTCATAGTTCATCCACTCTATTTGTTTATGTAAATATGATTGTAAGACAGTGAGTCTTCTTTTGGGCAGTAATCCTTTTGTATTTGAGCAGTGAGCTCTAGGCAATGTGCCTAAATGCATGTGCATTCCCCATTTGTAAACACTTATTTTGAGTATACTCATATCGTGGATTAGCCTCCACCGTGGTTTTTCCCTTAACAGGGTTTCCATGTAAAAATCCTTGTGTTATGGTGTTGTGGTTGATTTCCTTTTGTTCTTGTATCTTTCTTTTGGTTCAATGCTATAAGTGGTTTAAAGATCAAGTTAATAAAGTTAAATTCTATAGAACATTGATTCATCCCCCTCTCTCAGTGTTCCTTGATTCCAACATATACAATTCTGCACAAGGAATAAGGGATATAATGCCCATCTTAGCTGGTCTTTGCATGTAATAATGAATATAACTACTTGCAAGCTCTTCACCATTATCAACTATTTTCAAACGGTGGAAGGTTTTCCTACCCATGTTCAAAGATAGGAAATGTTTGCTTCACATGACAAGGGGAAATTTTTGTAGCATATGGCATGTTTCTTGTGCACCAATGTCATGATCTGCAACCAAGTTCATCATGAAATTTTGATAGGAAAGCAACACTTTATCCCAAAATGAATTTGTATTTGCAAGCCTCTACAAAATATCAATATAGCTTTCAGACTTTGATGCATAGATGGAAATTTAGTTTAGCACAATTTATCTTGACAAGACTGGCTAGCAATCAACATTTTCTCACCATCTATTACAAGCATCTTAGGGTTGTGGATATTAAGGCACTCATCATTTCTTGCTACCTTATAGGATTTGTTTGATTCATTATCAAATTCCAATGTCGATGATGGTTGTGCATTCCATAGAGCTTTGTAGCAACATTGTAATTGCTGGATTTTTTCCTAAGGCATGTGTATTGAGTACATTTGGTATACCTTTGCACCATGTTCACCAACCATTCATAATCCAACATTGGTTGCATGTAAGAAATCTGTAAAGTGTGAAGCAAACACAGGTCCTCTAGAGAAGAGTGGTGGACTCTTGATATTAGTTTTTTTGGTGAACGAGGATTCCATGCTAAAATATAGTGATCAAAGAAGCTTTTTGTTTTCTGAACTTCATGTGGGTTGGACTAGTCAAGCATGTCCATATTCGGGGCACCTGGAAGCCATAAGAAACCATGGACATGTGTTGATCCATGATGTTTCCACTCATACCTATACTAGTAATCCTTTGTATGGAAAATCCTCTCAAGAACCTCCTCATGGAAAATGGTGAACTGCAAGTGCATGTACAAGGCTATTATATGTGAGTTCTGGACAACATTGTCTATGAAACATCTTCAAGAGTATGGAATATGTCGTTGAGCACCATGATCAAGCACCTTGTGCAAATCAATCCATTTTGTGTCTGCGGAGCTCAAAGTGAAAAAAAGAGTCGATGTCCCAAGTTGGTGGATCATAGCAGTGAGATCTTGTTGGCACTTGCCCCAATATGAGTGCGTTCCTCAGAAGGATGCACCAAAGTGAACAAGCTAGTTTGCTATTTGGGTGTCTGGTGCATCTTGAAGCAGTTGTCGTAGTGCAACCACAAACTTTGGGATCCTTTCTTCCAAGTTTATAGTCTTCATGAAAATGGAAGCTGACTGCTAGCTTCAATATCTCATTATTAAATTATGAAGGTAATATCTAAATCTAACATGGGGTGAAGCCACATAAGTGGTTTACAATTTTATGTAGGAAGGAAAATTGACTTTTGTGTGGTTGCACTAATTCAGGGGGTTTGCTCGAACTTGTAGGTTTGAGCGAACCCGTTACAGCCTTTGGTCGAACCCTATAGTTCAAGCGAACTACTAGTTGGATCAAACCCATTAAAATTCAACGTATTTAAATAATATTTTAATGGGTTCGAGTGAATGGAGGTTCCCTCAAACCCCTTAAATAGTGCTTTTTAAACAATGTCACTGTCAAATCGACAGTCATTTTTGTCTGCGAGAAACATGAACATGGAGCATGTGAAGCATTGTGAATGACGAACTCCTAGGAAACTCTTCAACACATCATCTTCAAGCGAGCCACAGTGCATCACCTTCAACCTCCACAGTGCAAGGTTGGTTTTATTTTGCTTCCCCATATCATACATGGCTGCAATTTGTTAATTGAATTGCATTTGTTTGAAAGTTTCTGAACACTAAATGATAAAACAAATCAATTTTGTGCATATTGTTTATTCATAACATTCCATAAATGTTTGTGTGTATCCTTTAAAATGATAGCATTCCATGAGACCAAAGCTCCCAAACATTTGATATACCCTATTCCAAAGCTCCCATTTTGGTGCAGGGAGGGTGAAGGTTGTGGAATTTGGCTTTACAGCTACCAATTGCATTTTCTTGAAAGTTTCTAAAGCCTTATCGACATGCCTATTTCCTATGGAATTTGGCTTTACAGCTACCAATTACATTTTCTTGAAAGTTTCTAAATCCTTTTCAACAAACCCATTTGCTGTGGAATTTGGCTTTACAATTGCCAATTGCATTTGCTTGAAAGTTTCTAAAACCTTTTCAACAAACCCATTTGCTACATATGTTAGAATCATGGCATTCCATAAGACCCCATTTTGTGGATATCCTATAGTTAGGAATTCCATGAGAATGCATTTATTGATGACCCCTCATACACAATCAAATACCACTCAAAAGGATATCAAGTTTTGTTCGATTCATTAAATTTTATTCAATAGCATATTATTTATTAGACAAAATTAACTTGCAATAGAAATATTAAACAATATCCTACTTTGAGTACTTAAAATTTTTGTATGATGCTAATCTTAAATCTTAGCATATAACTTTTCAATAGAAAAAATAAACTTGAAAAATTCCCTACCATACTTGGTGGTGCTTAGCATTACTTTCCCATAGCTAGTAAAGGTGGTCATAAGGAACTCCATCCTAAACTCCATACAAAATTGGGTACACATTTAGAATAAGTAGACCACTTATACATGATAAGGATTTTTTGTACCATCAAATAAAGTAATGGATTAACTTGGCATCATTATTAAATACATGTTAGTAGGTTTCCCTACCTCATTCATAGCCATGTCATGGAAAATTTCTTTGTGTCCTTATTTCAAGAATAGACCTCACTAGATCTTCCTACACCCTCCTATACCTTTCAATGAACCAATACATAGAGTTATAATGTCTAGCACATAACTCCAATTATTATTTTTTAGATAAGATTAGGAGATTTCTCACACATGTTCACATTAGGATAAACCCTAATGATGGTGACTATAAAAGTTCATTTAAGATTCTAGAGTATATTTGACGAACCACACACACGTGCATTACCTCAAAGTAGATAATATTTCATGATAATTGGTTGTATTTCATTAGCTAAAAGCTATTTAATACAGATGTTTAAGGATGTTCTTTTAGAAATTTACCAAGTGAGATCATTCTCCTTTGATCAAACCACTCTTCCAATTTAAATTTTTTAAGATAATAATTGAAGGCACACCAAATAATCATATAATATGCATAATTAACTTAGATGTTAAGATCATGTTGATGATATACTTGTTTGATCGTATACAATGTATAAAAGAACTCTCAAACTATATCTTAGATTCTAAATCATAACAATGTTCAATAAAATTTATCAATTATATATTACTCAAATAAATAATCAACATAATTGAAAGTCAATAAAATAAAATAACATTTAACAAACAAGAAGTTGACTTAAATCTAATTTAAATTTTGAAAGACTAATTTTATTAGAAGACTCCTTTAGAATTGCTGCCATATAGCTAAGGGTCATCCATGTGGGTTGTCATATTATGATCTAGTGATATTTTGTCTAGTCCTAATATTTCATTTTCAATTTTTTTAAAAAAGCTAGCATTTGAGGCTTCAACCAAGGATAATTAGCATCTCTTGGGATTTGACATAATCTTCTCCATCTTGTTCAACTTCCAAGAAATTTCCTATGCCCATTAGATTCCTTTCAAGAAAATAAAAATGAGAAGACTTTTAATATATTTTGGTGCATGTTTTGGTGGGGGTTATTTTTATATTCAAAAGGTCATATACCTATGTCCCAATGTGAAATCGTAGTGTTTGTCTTAGAGTTAGGTTACTTAAATTGTTCTGATATTATTAATTAAATTACTTGATTTACTTAAAACCTATAATTTAATGTTATGCTATCATTGTTTAAGGATTTTGAATGGTTATTTGTTTTGGAGTCTTAGTTTTAAAGAAATTAATTAATTAGATTTACTATCATATTTAGAAATTGTATTTTGTTATTATATATTTGTTAACATATATAAAATGTATGGTTTGATTAGTGAGATGTTTATAACAACTATACAATATGAAGTCAAACTTTATTAGATTGATTCTTAATAAATTGGGAATAATGACTAAATTTATAGTTTTATACAATATATAAGTATAAATAGTTTGATGGTAGAAACTTTATACAAATAAAAAATATGATAAATGTGTAATTATTTTGCTTTCCAATCTATAAATTTTTGATGTGCTTGGCTATATAATTGAGATGATTCACTCATAATGTAATGATAAAAATTTACTACATCAAAGAAATATTTCTAAGATATCAAGCTACCATTCTACATAACTCTCATGGAAATAAGAATATTATTTTATTTTAACTAAATATTGTGTGTACTCTATCTTGAATTACTAATTAATTTTGAATTATATACTTATAATTTAAAACAAAAGCATCCTTTGTAACATAGAATAGATAGGTTAATTAATGAAATAAAATATTTTTTATAGTAAGAAAAAATTACAAATATGGAACTCATATGAGAAATTGACTAAGACAACTCTATGTTCAAGAATTAAGATGAGAATAATATATACCTTCTTTCAAGAATTAACATTATATTAGTACTTGGCTCATATTGTATAATCACACTAGAAACCAACAATGGAAGATTGAGAGTCTCAACTAAGAATTCCACCTTATAAATCACATTCATACTAGAATCCAACAACTAAAGACCAAATTTCATAGAGTTCATGTGTTATGGGTATGTGCAGGATCATGATGGGCCAAAAAGTGGCAATATGATAAGTATGTGGCTGACGACTTTTTTTACCCAAAATTGATGAAACGAAAAGGGTTTTTAAAGGAGATTCTCAGCTTTCCACCAATATAAATTATGGTTTACTTTGAATTTAATAATTAATTATTATTCATTTTCTATTCAAATTACCACTAAAGTCCTGATTGATAAACTGATTGAAAAACATCTATTAGATTTCAAACAATATCACAATTTTTGAATTTGAAACATGCATCACATTCTATGTTTTGCATACTATTGGATTAAAAATAAATAAAAAAATTCATGAAGCTTTGACCAAGTTAAGGTGGTCGTATTACTTAGTTTTTATATTTTAAAAGTTGTAATAAAAAAATTCATAATTAATTATTTACTTAGAAAAAAAAAATACAAAAAATATGCATCACATTGGGACATGAGTCCCTCTACTTATATCTAAAAACTTATGAAAAAATATTATCATTTTATTGTGGTTAGGTGGTCAGACAAACACCTACTTCTTATTTTTTCCCTTAAATTTAACTACTACTGCATTGAAATTTCAACTTTTCACCAAATATATATATTTTATTTTAAACAAACCTAGTAGTTTAGAAACTACATCCACCCCATACAGATTCTATTCTTACATATTTTGAAATAATATAGATAACTTATTCAAATTTTTACTAAGTTTCCTAACTCTCGATTTTTTTTGAATTTTTTGCCACTTAAAGTTTGTTTTTCCATGATGATCCCACACATACCATTATATATCATTCCTTTGAGGGGTCCACAAGTACCATGAGCCTTTTGAAATCCTTCTCCATCTAAATGCATCCATTCCAAGACCGTTGGGAGGTGGGTATCCCAAGTTCCTTAATTTCTTGTAGGAATTTAATCAAGAGTAGGACATTGTGACTTTGGCATGTAAGATAAGGTAAACCCATAAAATTCATGAAATGGAATATTTGGAATAGGTGTGTAGACCATTTGTAACTAAATTCAAGCATTAAATTAATGGAAAAAGATAAATATTAAGAACCAAAAGAAGGATCCAAACCATAAAGGAAAATAAAATATTAACTTAAAACCTCAATGTCAAAACAAGAGTTGAGATAAAATTAGACTAAATGTTAGTAGGAGGAATGATCAAAAAATTTGAAGATACCCATGGTAGATGAGACCAAACAAAGAAATCACATTTTCTTCATCTATGATACCTAATATTCCATACAAATGATCTTATTCTAGGTGAAATATGGGTTTTCAATATAATGACATGACAAGAATGTCACCTTAGTAGTTTTTGACATCTTTATTCTTGTCGTAAGTCACAAATTCACAAAATCACAAAATTTCTCAAAAAGTTGATAATTTAGGTAATTGATAGTTGATTTGAGATGTGACCTCATTATATTCACTAAAACTTAAATTATGTGCTCAATTTAATCATTCAATTAGGTGAAAGTGAAGGGTATTAATGTTTATTCAATTTTCAATTTTTAAAAGTTTAGTATTTTGATTAATCACTAATTCAATTTATATTGGTGGAAGATTTGAGGTAATAGAAAAAATATGTACAAAGATTAAATCTTCATTTTCTCCTATTCTTTCATTATTTCTTTCTTTTTGTACTAGGGTTAAATCTTCATCTAGGTTTGTTGTGTACTTATAAGAAACCTTTATTCCTTAGTATCATGTTCTTGTACATTGTATGGTAACTTTCATGATAAATATTATGTGCATGTCCCTTCCTCCTATCAAATTTTCTTTATGGATATGAAGAAGTTTATTTCTAATTTTTTGGTTTCCTCATCAAAATATTGCTTCAATAATTTAGAAATTATATTTACAAGCTTATCATCTCTCTCATTTTCTTCTCTTATTTGTACCTTAACTTATTCTCTATGATCTATCTTTGTTTATTTGATAATTCTTTTACTACTTGTGCCTAAGACTTGGCTTGTCAATTTGATCTTCTGTCTAATTGTATTTTTCCTCCATGTTTTGATTATAGGATAGATCTCTTTTATTTATAGTGAATATCTTCCTTCTAGAATATTTAATTTAATTTCCTCTACTATTTTAAGTGCTCAAGATCTTATTTTATCATGATCAACTCATGGAGCCCATTTTCCACAATATTTTGCAAGTTATTTACTTTCTCATTAATTATTTTAATCTCTTAATAGTTTCTAGTTGGATTTTTTAATTTCATTTATCTTTTATTCCTCATGTTATCCCTATTCCTCATGTTATCCCTCATGTTATCCCTTTGATTTTATAGCTTCAAGCCTCTTTTTTATAACCATTAGTTCATCTATACATAGTCTTGGTGGCCAAAATAGTGGTGTTGACATGAGGCTAGATAAAGTTCTTGCTTTCTTGGATTTCTTCCTCACTTTATCCTTTGTTTTGTTAGAATGTTTCATCCTTATTATTATTGATATATTATTTACCATCCATCCTTATTTTCCTTTATTTTGGTCCTTCAAAGCCAATCCAAGATTCTTTGATGCATTCTCACTCTCTTGTTAGATTCAAAGGGTGACTAGGAGATTTTTTTTCATTTTTCTTTACCTTTGCTTCATCTTGAAGAAATGTACTCAAATTTTCCTTTCCCTTTTATTTTCCATGTGTTTTTTTCCCTACCTATGTTTGTTTCATTTTGGTAGTGGCTATGAGGTGTTATGAGCTATTCTTAGTAAAATAACTACTTTTTTATTCATTGTTTTCTTAAATTTCTAATTTTTCCTATGCCTTAAAAATCATTTGATATTAAATTCTTACATTCATATAACTATAACTAATAAACTTTCACCTTCTTTTGATGAGAATTTATTTCAATCCACTATTGACATTCCTTTTATAATTATATCATCCTTCAAACACTTGCCCTCTTTATAAAATTTTATGTTAAATTATTTCATAAATAATTTCTTAATCTACACCATTATTTAACATATAATTTCCAATTATTAAATCATTCATGCTATAAATCCCTTGATTTGAAAAGAAACGTGTCATCTTGTTTCCTTCATGGAAGCAACATACTTAGAGAATAATTTTGGTGAATCAAGGATTTCCCATGCCTCATATAGTATATGATGTTTTTCTTCTAATTGATCAATTATCATTTCATGATGCTATTTAATATAGTTTCCATTGAATATCCTTCAATAATGACTAAATTGATTTTACATGACTACCAATGTTAAGTAATGATGGTTTCCCTTTATTACTAGTTCTAGGAAATAAATCTTAGATGCAACCTTTATCAAGATTTTTTAAGTCTTTAATGGCACATTTTGTACTAGAGTTCCCTAGGTTTCCCCTCAAAGAACCATCAAAATTAAACTTTCACCTAGTTTCTTATGGAGGAATCCATCTAATATGATCTCTAAAAGTGATATTTGAACCTAAGAATTATAAATTGATAAATATACTAAATTAAATAAGTAAAATGTTTAGAAAATTAAATAAAATAGTGAAAATGTTTTGATTATGAAAAACTATGATAGATGTTGAATATTTTTTTGTTAATGGTATGAAAATATAATTGATGATTAGATTAATTATTTGAACTATTGAATGCTCTATTTTTCATCCCAAGTAGCGTTCAAATTACTAGTGATATTATCTTGCATATACAAATCTAATATAAGATGCATATATTTTATATTTGTGCAACCTATAGGTTCAATATATATGTATCATGTGCACACTTGTAAATTTATTTAAAACTGTTTTAGAATATGTTTTTTATGCAATAGATAGTAATGAATTTTTTGATTATGAAAAACTATGATAGATGTTGAATGTTTTTTTGTTAATGGTATGAAAATATTATTGATGATTAGATGAATTATTTAAACTAGTGAATGCTCTATTTTTCATCCCAAGTAGCATTCAAATTACTAGTGATATTATCTTGCATATACAAATCTAATTTAAGATGCATATTTTATATGTTTGCAACCTATAGGTTCAATACATATATATATATATATATATATCATGTGCACACTTGTAAATTTATTTAGAACTATTTTAGATTTCTATTCCCTAGATATAGATATATTATTTACCAAGGTCTCATTGCTCCTTTAGGTTTACATACATATATAACATGGAAAATGAAAATGTTCCACCTCCAAAAACTTTGTTTGAAAATACCACTAATGAGATTAAGAGATTGAGAGACTCATTAGTAGATGGTGAAAACACAACGATATATTTAGAAGTTTGCATGTCAACATTACAGAGCCTAGAAAAACTAAGAGATGAACTTAGACAGACTAGTGCATATTCCCCTGATAGAGTAGCAGCTATTCTTTCCCGCATGCGGGAAGAGGTACATGGTGAGGTTCCCTTTAAAAAAACACATGATGTTGTGACCAAAGAAATGATAAAAAACACTTGTTTTCCATTCTATCAAAATCAACATAAGGTGAGGGGATACCAGGTCACCAAATGTGTGGATCATGTTATGGCCCCATTGATCTACTCATGACTTCTCGTAGCACATGGTCAATATCCAAACAATGACCAGATTCCATTATATTGTGTTCAACAGTTATATGTTGAGGTCCATTTGGGCCTCAAAGTCAACTACCTAGATATTCCACCATATGCTGGTCAGGGGTGTGGAAGGATTGCCAATAGGCCCACCTATTGTCGAGCAGATAGACCAACCCCAGTGTTTAGGGTATTGGTTGGTGAGAGGTCTCCTACTCTCACCCTAGCTCTAGCCCCCTTAGTAGATGAGGTTGTCGTTGCTTCCCAAAAGGAAGCAATTGACATTGTAGGTGACATTGCAACTGCCACCACTAGGATATCTACTGATCATGTAGGTCAATATTTGACGTCTAGATGTTCATGATCCACACCATTTGCAACACAGTGGACCAACATGGATCCTTTTATAGTGGTGGGCATCCATACTCCCACACAACTCGATGGAATTATAGGAGATAAGGCATGTAGGACTCTGCATTGTTTGGCTACGGACCTCTTGGAGGCATATGCCTTCATCGCATCAGACTATGGGATCAATATAGAGTAGGTCAAAGAATGTTTGGTACATGGAGTTCATTCACATCCAGGATCCCATCACTCTCAACCCAGCACTAGTGCACATCGGGATCCACCTACAGATCATTTGGTTACTGCACAGACTATGGGTTTTACTGAGATGTTGATCGGTCTCAGTTCGTCATCGTCGATGCCATCTCACCTGCATAGTCCTCTTCACTCATCATTTATGGAATGACATGAGATGAACCAAATGGATGTAGATGTTGACTCATTGCTTGATCGTTTGGTTGATATGGTGGAGACGACTATTGCAGAGGGCGTAGGTCATCCGATGTCGAGATGATGCATGTACGTGACAGTTCTTTGAAATTTTAGTTTTAACTGGTATTCATGTATATTCATTTTAGCAAAAAATCAATAATGCACATTGAAATAAGTTTTGTTGACGTTGAACCCACAAACAAAGACCATCAAAATGGTCCCAAGTGTTATTATAGAATCCCCTAGAGTTGTGAAATTTTATGTTAGTTCATTTGATCACAACATCCCATTTGATCCTATATTCCCAAAGATAAGGAAATGAATGCCACTTTATAATTAAGTTCATTTGTGTTGATCACAATAAATATTTTGCACACACACCCCTTGAATTTTATAGTAAGTAGTAAAAAATTATAAAATAAATTACTCCCAAGCAAGTAAACTAATGATACTTTATAAATGAGTGTATTTACAAGCCTATTTATTAATGCACATGTTCTACTAGTTTTAAAATTTCATAAAAATGATGAAATTAAAATCTTGATACAAAATAAGAACAAATAAAGTGCATCACTTTGTGGTACACAAAACTCATTTTTTTTAAATGACTTAAGCAACATGAACCATTGAGGAGTTGAGAACAAAATATAATTATAAAGAAGAGGTAGGAACATTCCTTTTATAATTATATCATCCTTCAAACACTTTCCCTCTAAGTTATAAAATTTTATGTTAAATTATTTCATAAATAATCTCTTAATCTACACCATTATTTAACATGATCATGCTTTCCTACAACTGGATATAAAATTATAGATTTTTAAAGAAATTCAATGCATAATTTGCTAGTTTCAACTTAGGATAGGAAAATTTTATTCTTTGAAACATTAAGAAAATTCAATTCAAATTATACCTCTATGTGCTCAAATCATTGTTCTACCCTCTCTACATCTCCTACAAATGAAAATATCTCAACTATTGATTTAGAACCATCAAGGTGTGTTTGGTTAACTAGAATGACCATGTAAATTTTCCTCTACTATATATTGGGTTGTTCCCTTACTCTGCAATGAGCATAACTTATCTAAGAGACACTTTATTAAACACTATGTTATCTCATTGGTTGAGATAATCTTGCACCTTTGGTATCAAGCTTGAGGAATATTATCTTTTTGACAAGGAACAAAATTCTAAAATTACTCTATGTTGCATACCTATACATTAAATAACAACAAACTACACAATCAAATAGCTTGTTTGATTATCCTTGATTCATTTAAACTAGGATAGTTATTCCATACACTAGAATGCATTTTAATTTTAATTTTTTTTCCCATATGCATATAAATACAAGCTTATTTTTCATTATTCCATATTAAATTGCAAGATTAATTCACATTTATATCACTTGGAGCGCAGATTTTGGAGAAGAGATTTTTGCACATTTATCAAGGAGGAAAATATTGGAGAAGACATCTTTTCATTTTTATCAATCAAGGAAAATTTTGGAGAATTTAACTAAGTCAAGGTAGAGGATTTGTTTTGAGTCATCTTTAACTTGATGAAGAAAATGAGACAACAAAGAAAAAGAAAAAATACGTCTCAACAAAAATTGTCAAAAGAAGAAGGAAAAAAGAGGCGTGAACAAAAATTGGAAAATTATCATAGAAAGAAACAAGGTACATGGCGAACCTGCCTTGATATTCTCTCTCTCTCTTTCAAGTGTGTGTTTTAGGAATTCTATCAACACCTCAATTTTTTCCTTATAAATATATTTCCAATTATGAAAACCATGTTAGATTTAACTTGGAAACTTTAATACTAAAAATAGTCATCTTGCATAGAAATTATTTGTTTGGTCTCACAACATGCTTTAGGCTCCCATGAAAAATGTGGACCCCTCCTTTTCATTTTCCTTCACTCTCTTTTTGCTTTCATTCACTTTGGCGTTGTTTTGCTACTTGGTTGGTTACTGACTCCCTCTTTCATTTTCACTTGGCCTCTTTGTTGTTATATCATTTTTGCTTCCCAGATTCAGTATTTTGGTATGCTCTTAATGTTTAGTCTGTTATTGGAAACCATAATCCTGAAGTCCTATGTTTGAGCAAAGAGAATTTGTATCTTCATATGATCCTAGCTCCACCTGGTATTTCATTGAACAAACCTGTTAATCCTAGTAATTTCTATTTTTTACCAGAGTCTGGTATTTTATTGTTTCCTTTCTTTCTGAAAGTCGGGAATCAGAGAGTCTACTTTGAAATTTTGTCAAATCTATCCTTTAGACTTGGTTTCCGATCTTTCCTTTCATTGTGGTTTTCTCTTTCCTTAGAGGGTATTTCCCAGATCCCAATGTTTGTTTATTCTTTTCAAAAGTGATATCAGAAAGCTTTAATCATGGTGATCACCAATCGATCACATATCTTTAATGGCATATACCTTACAAAGAATCACTATGACATTTGTTTTCCACATATAATTACCAAACCGTCTTCTTTCTCAAATAGCGAGCCAACACAAAAGTGCCATTCGGCCTATGGGAGGCTGGTACATACAGTTCCCAACTTACTCCTTCATTAGAGTGGAGGGATTTAATGGACACCATTCATGCTGCCTAGGTATCCTATAGATAAAATTATTTTATTAGAATTAGTGAGACAGTTAAAACTATCTTAGGCTCTTTATAACCATGCTCGCAAAAATGCCTCTTTTAAATTTCCCATTACAATAGGAAATTACAAGTGCAGTGCAATTAGAGTAACTGATTTATGTGAAGAAGAGTTGAGGACTTACCATTTTGAAGAATTTCCACTCCAGAGAGTGTACTATGATATTGAAGGAAATATTGCTAAAAATATAGTTGGTTATCATGCTCATGTGCCTCATTTAGAAGATTATTGGCTTAACTGTGAAGACGATCATGTGGTAAGAAGAAGAAAGTATGAAAGAATGACTTTAGGACCTTCTCAGATGCTCAAGCTTTATGACATCCCAGATCAATTGGAAGAAGATGATGGTCAGGTGTTGAACCAATTTTACAATGATGACAGGGTATATGATGAACCCATTCCAGATCCAAGTGTTGATGATGAAGACATGACATCGATTGACGACTTTACTAGGCCAATCCTAAGGTATACTCAACACTGGATTGATGATTTTTGCAAAATTTTGAGAGAAAGAGGAATTGAACCCATCTTCTTAGAAGATAAAAAAAGAAAACAAAGAGATGAAACCGCTTTTGAAAGTGGAGAGCCTACCAAGAAGAAAAGGAAGACTAGTAAGGATACTCCAGGTGTTAGAATTGAAACAAGAACCCCTGAAGCAATATGCCAGGAAGTTCCCATAAAATCATTTGATAAACAAAAAGATGCAGAGACAGGTAAAGATAAATCAAAAGCGAGACCTAAAGGTGCATCTTCCTCTACAACTAGACACAGAACAAGAGTAACTATTGATGAAGGAACATTAGCAACATGGAATGTTGGTACATAAACCAAGTCTGCATTCAAAGGTTTGCAACCTTATTTACCTCTCCCCCTAATCTGGCTAGTATGAAGCAAGCATTGGGTGGGACTCCTATAGCTTTAGAGGAAATTTCTAAAGAAGATGATGCTAGAATTAAGGAACATGTAGATAAATGGGGTGCTATGTGGGAGAAAGTGCAAGAAAATAAGTCTAAAGACAAACCCATGGTACACCTAGTGATAGAAGAAAGTCAGGACACGAGCTCTAACCCCATAAATATTGAAGAAGAAGAATTTTTTCAAGGAACACTCTCCTCAGAGGCAAGAAACCCTAGCGTACTTGAAATGGAAATAGGGGAAATGCAGAGCCGGATCCTATTGATGAAAGAGTTGTTGAAGATACTCTTGATTCCCAACCTTCTCTTGGGAATGTGCAAAATGTTAATGAACACTCGTAGGTCTTTGAAGAATTAGAGAAAGGCCATGCTGAAACTGAAATTCCAGAAGAAGAAGCTACACAGTTTGCAGGAGATGGAACTGAAAATGAAGAGAATCCTGGTGTAGCAGTAAATGAAGAAGATAATATTTAGAGAGATGAATTAGAAAATTTGGATAGATAGGAAAATATAAGTCTCCAAGCAGAGGAGGTAGTGTCAGACCTTGTTAATCCCGAATCTATACCAAATATTGCTAAAGAAATCCCCATTTTAGAAAATGTGGCAAGTCAAAGAGAAGTTCCTAAATCAAGCAATAAACAAGATTAAGAAAAGGTTACAGAGGTACAACAAGATGATGATACACTTGATTGGTTAATTAGGGAATTAGCTTCTCCAATGGAAGTGGAAATATTACCTCTGAATCTCAATAATTTTATACAAGAAGTACTCCTAAACCTAGGCACAGAGCAAAGACAAAGCATGTTATACATAGGAATGTAGATGGAAATAGAACTATTTAGATAGCCACTCCAACAATTTATAAGGACAAACATGAGATAACGCCTAAGGAATATAAGATTACAAGTGTTAATCTTGGACACTCATCTTGGCAACAAGAATTAGATGAAATAAAAGTAAATTTAAATGCTACTATTGCCAGAGTACAAAAATATAAACAAAAGAAAAGATAATTGAAGGAGCGGGTTGCTACCTTGGAACACTTTATTAAGTCATTGAATTTATTTGGTCGAGAACAAGATGAACTGCCCCAACATCTGGTACTGATGTCACAAGAGCAAGTGGATGCCATTGTTGTAGTTCGTCATAAGATGAATATATTTGAAGAATGGATTGAATAATGGGTGAAGCAGGTAGATGAATTTATTACATATGCAATAAGAAAGTACAAGGAAGCATATCATTGTTTAGAGAAATTAAAAAGATTTGAAGATGAATGTAAATTTTGCCAAGAATAGGTTATCGATGAAAGGCAACATATTGAAATTCTCATGTAGATAGACATCCAAGAGTTAATACAGAATAATGTAATATCAAGACATGAAGTCTCATTGCCAGGAAAATGGAAGAAACAACTGAAATGGGAAGGTGACATGATAATAAAATGTATTAAAGGATTTGAAAGAGTCACTATTGATTGTAGAAGACTGATTAGTGAAAATCAAGAATTTATTGAAATATTGACACGTCAAGGCTTTGATCCTCAAACATTAGGACATGAGGGAAAGGAATCCAAAGCTTTCAAGGAATGGATAGAAAGGATAAATAAAGATCATGTTCAATTGTTGACACGAGAGGTTATTGACAAAATAATACAATGTAGAAATGTTATAGTTAAATATGAAGCAGACAAAGCACAAAAAAATGACATCATACTTCAAGTAATTGAGGAATATACCAGGCTCAAGCTCACTTGGAGACAAATACGAACAATTTCAAAAGAGTGTATACATCAAGTATTAAAGGCTTTCTGAGAGTACCAATTAAAGAAAGAAGGAAGAATCTTGGAACCCGAGTCATAAGCAAAAATGGAAAGAATCGGATACCGGATACCAGAAATATAATGAAGTTCATTTGTTGTTTTAATTTTAAATTTGCAGGTTGATCCCGGTCTCGGTAGGTGTTTCTCATTCTGATTGGAAAAGGAAGCATACTCGTGGATAGGAACTGCTCATGCTGAAAAGGCAGGCTGCCATACTGCATGTCAAACCTTTGACTTATTCTAGAATGTTCTTGATGACAATTGGCAGATGCCATGTGACGCATTTTAATTCATGTTTTTGATTCTTTGAATAGAATTTTAAGTTGAACTTTTGGTTGCCTTATTTTGTGTGTGCTGTTCCTCTCCATATTGTTATTTAAGTTCAAAATTTGTGTATGTTGAAGGAGAATAAACTTCTTTGTTTTGTTCCTTTTTCCGCTTTAAACCATTCCGTGTAAAAATTTGGATGCACATAGACATTAATTGATATTAGAGCTTTTATGGATAGATGCTCATTCTAAGATCTTTTGTTATTGTGTGTAATGCCCCCACCGCGGTGAACCCTTAAAGGAAATTGTTAATAGAGACGTAAATACCTTTTTTTTTTAAAGAACATAAGATTGTATTTAAGTATTCCAATATAGCAATGTTCTAAGAGGCACCACTAATTCCCTTGGGTACACGAGGACATAACCACACTAACCCATAACAAAGATAAAAGATTAAACAATAATTAAAATTTACATAAATCTATTCATTCACATATGATCATTAAAATATCCATTAACAATAACCATATTAATAACATATGTACAAACGACAATGAATGAAATTATAAAGATATAAAGTATTACATATTTCGATAGATACAACTTAACCAACTATTTCAAGTGAAATTTCTTGAATGAATACATGGCCTGAATATACATTACATCCATATGGTAGTAAAATACACTATCTGAAAATACATCTCAATAATACATATACAAATTACATCAAGGTCTTCCCAACACATGTGGGAGACGGTACATCCACGAATACATTACATCTAAGGTCTAAACGTACATCTGGTACATGAGAACAATGGATCAACAACATCCGCCAAAACCCTGCCATAAAAAGATACATCTGCAACCAAAAGGGAACCCAACCTGGGTGCGAAGCACGCTCCACCCAACCACCCCATGCTAGGAGTAGACAAGGAAGGATCCCACTACACATTAACAGTACACAAAACCAACTCCATCTAGATGACATAACATCAAAAGACCACATAGAAACTAAAACAACTTATAAAACTCAAGACATAAAATCAAAGACTACTTCCAGAGGGCTTCAACAAAATAACACAAACAAAATGTTAGAGGAGAGTGTCATCGCATGGTTTAACATGGATTATCTAGACATCCTATCACAAGGTGTTGCATCCATCTCTACATGGATTATCTTGAAAACCTAGCTAAGGTGCTGCCTCCATCTATGGTTCTCCTGACAGCCTATCTTAAGGTGCTGCTCCATAGAGTTACTCATGCGAAATTGTTAACCTTTCGTGAAGACAAGGCAACGACCTTGCCAACCACAGCCTTCTCAGTCCCCTTTAGTCTATGATAGCACTAATAGGCAGACGAGGCATCACAATTATCTTATTAGTGTTTAATCCCCACCCACAATTTATTACTTAGGTTATCACTGATTAATCTAACTCTATGTGGGTTACCCTGACAACCCCTTTGTGCGCCGGCCCCCACCTAGAGCCACTCTCTCTAAACACTCAACACCAAACTATCAAACACCACAGGATTGTATCGACAAGAAATACTGAACCAATCAAATAAATCATCTGCGAGACTTAACCATCTCGCCCACAATCATATGCGTGACATTCACAAATGGTACAATCCAAGTACAAACTAAATCACAACCAAGACCAAATCAAAGATCAAACATCAAAATACAAGATCCCATTTAACATCAGTAACCCAACCTCTGGAAGTCCTAAACCACAACTCAAGTACCTATAACATGATACATTGACTCTAGGGTTTCTACATGTCCTAAACCCAAATTAAAGAAAACCACAAATAAATTAAATGAATAATCTTGAGAGAAAGCAATTACATAAACAATACCATAAAAACTCTTTTAAATAACAAACAAATTTCACCTATAAAATAAATCCATTGCTCGAGAAGATTTGATCACATTCAAAGCACAATTTATTTCTACTTCTAATTTTCTCAATTAAACTATATCATTGCATACTTGTAAAATATTATCCCATTAACTCAAAATCTCAATATATTAAATTCTTTGTATATACAAATATATATATATCCAAATTTATTAAAAATCATTTATACAGTAAAATCATATATTCAATTTCAAAAATGGAAATTACCTATATATATACTATATATATACATAATATATGTGTGTATATATATATCAATATATATATATACACAATATATATATACCTAT
>VDFB02105564.1:0-30464 GCA_007258455.2 Sequoia sempervirens | reverse complement strand
TTCAATAATAGGGAAACCAATATCAAATTCTTCATGGTTAATGTGTTGGCCAAAATCAAGGTTGTTTGAGTTTCCTTCTAGGTAACTTACCTTAGCTGAAAAATTTGATGGTGGAAACACAGTGTTTAATAATCTATATATACAACTGCCACCAATTGTAGCATATATAGAATCATGCTGAAGCTTAACACCTTTGAATTGGAGAAGTAGACAGAAAGTAAACTGTACATATTTATCTTCTAAACTAATGGTAAAATTTGGTCAAATAAAAATATGACCATCACCACCTTTCTGTTCATCTGAGGCCTTGGTAGGGATTCCTCTAAATTGGGCTACAACAGCTTGGTCCCATATATGACACCTAGTATCTATGAGACTACCAAAATATTCTCTACCTATATCATAGTTAAGATGGGGATGAACTATGATATCAACATAAGAAAATTGGACATGAAAATATCCTTTTTCTCTCCATCTCTTAATATCTTCAGGAAGTAAGAATGGAAGATATACTAGACAGATCCCAGTTCTAGACACTTTAAGATTCAATTTAGATTGTCTAACAGTATGCATTGATTTAGCTATTATTCCTCTTTCAAGATAGAGATCTGATATCTTGGCATCTGGAAACTTAAAATTCCCTTTTTCATCTACATATTCCTCTTTATCCTCAAAGTAGTTATGTATGACAGGAGAGAGAGAGCTACTTGCATTCATTGACCTTTGGCTAGCCATTACAAAGAGAGTAGAACTTACTTGTGCATTTTGATCCTTTTGTTGCTATGTTTTCTGACTTACTGCTCACCCTTCCATGCCTATCTATCAGCTTCAACATGGGATTTATGGTCTTACTATGGGTCCACAGCTACTCACAATCTACTGGGCAGTTTTTAGCTCCAGATCTATTTGTAATAGTTTGTTGATGGCTTTGAATACGTTGAGCTAACTTACTTATGGAAAAAGTATAGAACTATGGCAATGAGGATGAGGATAAACAAAGTACAAATGAAACAGATATTAGGGATGATAAGTTCCTTAGAGTTAAAGCATTCAGAACATGAAGCATCAGATCCAGATCCAAGAAGAATATCAATAGAGAAACTATCTTCAGGCATAACTAAGACACAAAAGGCTCTGATACCAATTTGCAGAATAACTAAAATGCATAATTTTATTTGAAACTGTTTCTTATAACATGCATACATGCATACAAATTTCTAATCATCCAAATCCCTCAAGGCACAGGAGAGAGAAAAAGTTCCTTAGAGTTAAAGCATTCAGAACATGAAGCATTAGATCTAGATCCAAGATGAATATCAACAAAGAAACTATCTTAAGGCATAACTCAGACACAAAAGGATTTGATTTCAATTTGTGGAATAACTCAAATGTATAATTTTATTTGAAACTATTTCTTATAACATGCATACATGCATACAGATTTTTGATCATCCAGATTGCTCAAAGTGCAGGAGAGAGCATATATCTGATATGCAGAACTTGGGACCTTCAATTAGACTCTAGACTCCAATCCATAAATCTTCTGATGCCAAGAATGAGGTGTCCCCATCAATTTATAGAAGGGGCGGAGCTTGGAACCCCAAGGAATTTTAGAATAAATTTGGAATCCATTCATATGAGGATGACATGTGTCCCACCACCTACTGCACTATGGAGTAGACAGCTATTAGGTAGTCTGTCATAAACACTAACATAGTGAAGAAAAGACAATCACTTTTTGGACACCCGTGAGTGAGAAGGGACCACTTAACACCTGTAAGTGGCTACAAGGATCATGATTTTTAAAATAGGGTTGCATCCTATTGTCACATATTAATGTGGGTGACATCACGGCATAGACAAGCCCATGTGCTAGCTCCAAGGGAAAGGTATTGGATCCATCAACTTTGTCGGTAAAGGTGCAAAGGCTAATTTCGAGTCTTGAGTATAGGAATTGAATATGTAATCTCTTTGGACAACATAATATTGGGAATATGCTCGATCCATCTCGATCCTTCTGGCCATTGTTACAAGTTTGATTGTTATCTCCAAGTCTTCAATTCTAACTTTTGGGTACCATTTAACTTCTGGTGGATATAATTTGATCCTAGGAAAATCGTATCCAGTGTGAGGATAATGGGTTAAATATTGGTCCATGCATTGAGTCATTTTCCACCATAATTGGGGATGGATATGCTCTAAGAATTCCTTCATGTCTTCATTGAACCTTGAACCAATTAAATCTGTGTATTCTTCAAAGGAATCTTGGTGCAAAGTAATTTTGATTATTAACCCATACTTAAAATATTTGAGAAAATTCATCTTTCTTTTCTTGGACCAATTCATTCCAAAGAATCCTCATATTTTGACATGGATACAACCATGTCTACTACACCAATTCCTTATTGGGGCATCTCCTACTCCCAAAAGTGATAGAAAGTCTTTTTCTTCATCAAAATCAACTAAATATTGCCCATGAAAGTACTGAATAGTTTGTTTGAGTTCTCAGAGCCATTTATTGAGAAAAAATTATTCAAGTAATTTCACAACTATATCCTCTAGAAGGTAAGGGAGAACCCTTTTATTTTCTTCATCTTCTAAGTTTTCACCATCTTTATGGAAAAACATTGGGGTTCCATCTGACCTGTAGAAAGCAAGGTTTTTGAAAACAAGACCATTATAAATTGATCCTGCAAATTCTCTTGTTAAGGTATCTGCTAATGGATTGTTTTCACCTTTAATCCATTCTATATCAAAGTTATAACTCATAAATTCAAAATACCATCTTTCCACTCTTCCTTGGGAAATGTCTTTATTATGGTTCTTCTTTAAGAAACTTCTCATTGCTTGGCTATCTGTGCGAACAATAAACTTGATTGGTTTGAGGAAATTTTTGAATTTCTCCATACCTTTCTTTACCACCAGTATATCTTTTTCATAAATATGGTATCTTCTTTCAGTGTTAGTGAAAGTTTTGGACCTGTAGCCATAGATACTCCTTTTCCCATCTTCTTTTTGTTGTATGAGCACAATAGACCATGTTGTATCAGAAGCGTCAGTATATAAGAATAAAGGTAAATTTGGAGCTAGAATTTGAAGAGAAGGAAAATTTTGGCACGTAGATTTAATTCTCTGAACTACTTCTATTGCCTTCAAAGACCATCCTTCTTTCTTTCCTTCTTTGAGATGCTCCTGGATAGCTTTCCTATCTTCAGCTAGTCCTTTGTAAAAGGGTGATACATAGTAGTTCAGAGATCTAAGAAACCTTTGGATCTACTTTTTATCTTCTAATATATTAGGAAATTATTGGATTCACTAAAGAATATGTGGTTGTAGCTAGATTTTTCCCCTATTAAGGTGAAGACCAAGTAAATCTACCTGATATTGACCAATTACCATTTTCTTAGCAGACAAACATATTCCATGTTTTCTAATTGATGTATAAAGCTCCTCTAGGTGCTACAAATGATCAATTTTTTAGTCAAAAAATATGAGAATATCATCAATGTAAACTTGCACAAAAATCCTTTAAATGTTTAAATGCTTGGTCCATTCTTCACTAGAAATAAGCTAGTGTTGTACAGAGACCAAATGGCATAACATTCCATTCATATAATCCCTGAGGGACTGAAAATGCAGTTTTGAACCTGTCTGATTCTTTAACCTTTATTTGCCAAAACCTAAATTTGTAGTCAAATTTAGAAAACACTTTCTTATTTTCTACTCATCTAATCAAATCTAAGCTGAATGGAATTAGATAATTAAATGGAAAAATAATGTCATTAAGAGGCTTGTAACTAATGTAAAATCATTTTTTACCTCTTTGTTCATCTCTTTTGTTTACCAAAAATGTTGGGCATGAGAATGGTCTTTTTCTTGGTCTGATGAAATGGCCTTCAAGAAGCTCATTCAAATGTTCGTCCATCTCTTTAACTTTAGTCAGGCTTATTAAATAGGCAGGTTCATGTGGAATGAAAGACTAACATTTTGGTCTAATTTGGATTTCACATTCTCCATGCTCCTATGACCATAATTGTAATGGGTTCATACTGCAACAATCTTTCTCAAATCTTTTCTTGATTTTTGCAGACATTTCTGTAGATGATTCTGTTAGTTCTTTCACTGACTCTTTTTTCTCTTTTTCTCCCACTATTTTCAAACTTGTTACTGACTATTTTAAGTGTAGGTATCTCTACCTGACCATCTTCATGTCTCAAAGAGATTTTATGCTTCCAAAAGTGAAGCGGTTCATATTTATTGAGAAATAAAAAACCTATCAGAACATCATCTTCAAGATCATTGTATTCAATAAAATCTATTAAAAAATAATTCCCATTATTTCCACATGTGCATCTTGAGCATATCTTCCCATATGAATTCATTCTCCATTAATGGCATAACTATGTGGCAAGTCTGGTCTTGGCTTCCAAAATTTTGGAAGTATAGCATTTGTCTTGGCCAAAGACTGCGAAGATCCTGTATCTACAAAAGCATCCATAGGAATCTTCTTCAAACCCTGAAAACAAAAGTTAATCTTGTTATAATCACCATTATTAGCGAGTAATAGAGAGGCAGATTTTTCCCTTGTTTTTTGAATTAAACTACTACTACTACTATTGCTTTCTTCCTCTGTCTCTTCTTGCTCAGGTTCTGATTGTTCAAAATTTTGTTGCTCTGACTACTGAACAACTTTTTAAAAAATATCTTTGATTTCTCCCACTATGCCAGAAAGATTCCTCAATTCTTTTTGTTGGGTTGTAATGGTATGTTTAAGATCAGCTATGTCATCCATAATAAGATCTAGTTTTTTTTAAAACAACAATATTATCAGTGTCTGCAGGTCTATCTTTATGCTTTGAAGAAGATGGTTTATCTCATTGCCATGGTGGAATCTTGTAACCATGGTCAATTTATTTGGTTGCTCCTTTCTTGAGTTTCTTTTGAAATTTCAATTGTTTCTGGGGTTCTTCCTTTTCTGACTCTAGTTTTTTCAGAGTTGCCAAATGTTGTTTTACAACATTTTTCCTTTCTTCTTTTGTTCCTGTAGTTTTATATGGATCTTTTGATTTTTTAATTTGGATTTTAAGCTTGAAATCATCAAGAGTATTTCTAAGCAAATAGACGAAATGATCTTCTTCTTCATCAGAAAAAGGATTCTAATTCAAATGATGACCTTCTTTTGTCATAATGTCTTTGCCTATCCTTAAGATCCTTAAATCTCATCATATAGCTAGTATCAGGAACAATTTCAAGTAATTCATACAAACTATCATTATTAGGGGAAACATCTTTACTATTTACTATTTCCCAATCCTTGTTTTCATATTCAAACATTGCATAAATTTTAGTGCCAAGATTTAGCATTTTTGGACAATTTATTGCATAGTGAGGTCGTTTACAAATAAAACACTTAACTCCTCTAGGGACCTTTCTATTTCTTTTCTTTAATAAGTATGGTGGTGATTGTTTATAAAATTTTCTTCTTTTGTATGGAACCACCTTATATCTTCTTTTATGCTTCCCAAATTTACTTCTTTTGTATGTCCTCCTTCATTCCTGTGTTGGGAGAACTTTTTGGATTTGTGTCTCTTACCACAAATTTTCCTTCTGAATTGTTTGAGCTGCTGGAAATCTGCAAGTTGGTTGATAGGTGGAAAGTCACAAAATTCTTTCAAATTACATGATGTATAATTATATTCTTCTTTATTGGCTTGCAAGGCTCCTAATAAGCATTGTTTCTCTAGTTTATAGCCAATAACTCCTTTCAATTCTGCAAAAGTACATTCTTCTATTGTCTTTTGTTCTTTTTTGATAATATAGTCTTCTATCCAAATGCCTAATCCACAAGGTAAAGAGTTCAAATAATACTATTTTGTGGTTTGGTCATGTAGTTTTTCGGTTGATATCATGAAGGCTTCAAAGACTAAATTGTATGAGTAAAACTTAACCAAATTCTTTAACTTCAAAGTTTGTAATATATTATTGGCTTCAGTTGTTTGATTTGATGTTTCACCATAGAAAAGATCAATTAATAGAGATCTAAATTCTTCGACACCAGCAAAGAAAATATCATACTTCCCCATGTCCTTTTGCTTGACATAATCAGTGTTTTCATCTAAGGGGGTTCTTTTAGCATGATCTGGTGAGTTTTTCCACCAGTTTTTGAGTTTCCTAGACAATAATCTGATTGCATACAAAATATTTGCAAGTTCATTCCATGGTCCACTCTTGTCAAACATGTTTTTGAGTGTAGATAGTGTCAAAGGGATCCACAATTTTATCAATATTGAGAATATTTCCACTCACAGCAAATGGCCTAAGTTGCTCAGGCTTAGCATTTTTTGTTACTGCATCCTTCATCTCATTTTAAAATCAACAATTTTCTTCATGGATTCCCATGGCTCAACTTCTTGCAAATTCTTATAATGAAAAAAATCTAACTCTAATGCTTCAAAATTATCCACATCAGTATTTATAGAAAATTCAGACTCACTAGCAGAAACTTCAAAAGTATTCACATCGGATGACTTTTCAACATCATATTCTTTGTTCTCAAAACCAAGCTCATCCATGTACAGTTTTTCTACTTGCTCTTCTTCTACATCTAGTTCTTGCAACCAATCACATATTTTTCCCTTTTCTTCTTTGTTGGCTAAACTGTGTTCTTTGACTTTGGGCAGAGAAATTTGTGCAGATGGTTGATCTCTTTTATTGGATGTTTCAATGATCTCTTCCTTTTCATCTTTCCTTATTCTCCTCTGCACTATTATTCTTTTTGGTTTTGGGACTGGTTGCTCTATTTTTTTCCTTTCTTTTATTTTTCTTCTTCCTTAGAACTGTTTCAGCCAATTTGTCTTTTTCTAATTTTCTTAGCTACTAGCTGAATTTTTTCTAACTTTCTAGCTACATCCTCTATAAGTATTTTTTAATTGTCCAAATCTTTTTTTCTAGCATTTTCAAAATGCTTCTGATTTTCATAGATGGATGTTATATAACTATCTTTATGAGTCTAGTTGGTTACTATAATTTTAACATCATGATGTTCCTGACTTACTTGGTAGCTGACACTAGAAAGGTTGTTTATAATAGAGAAGAGTGTTGCTCAATCTTTGTGATAGAAGTACTAATTTTACCTTGGGTGGAAGATACATTATTAAGCTCAATCTAGGTCTTTAAAAAATTATTTCCAACACTTCTAATAAATATGGCCATGTCATCAATGTTGTCTTGTGCTGAGATCATCCATTGGGCTAACCAATATCTCTGTGCTTCAGAGTTTTTTTGTTTCTCTCCCAAATCCACATGAAGTCTAGCTTCATATCTACCCCAAAGTTTTTTTATCTGTATTAACAACTATAAATGTTTCAGGGGTTGGCCACCGACCCAGTTCATAACCTATGACTTCTTGGTCCTTTCCTTTCATTTCCATTTTATAAATACTTTTTTTCAGCTCCTGCTCTAGGAAGCTTTTCTTTCATCATGCAACCTTTTGCACCCATCTTGATGAGTTTGATTCCTTTTCCTTTTTTATCTTGTTGTTCTTCTTCCTTGGGAGTCAAGGCTAGTTTCACGTTGACTTGTCTAGCCAATCTATCCATCAACTCAAGATTATTTTTGAAATCAGAGAGTGTAGCCAAGGAAGCTCTTGAAGGATATGGATTAATGGAGGGTTGCTTGTATAAAGGGAAATGACTGGATTATCCTAATTATTCTTTAGGATTATAATCTATGTATGGAATATTAGAATTAGTTGGGAAATATCTTGAAAAAGAATAAGATCTTTTAGACAAAGTAGGTCTACTACTTGTGGAGGCTTCAGGTTGCTCAAAAAGAGATCTAAGATTAATGTTGGAGACTCTGCGACTCATCACACAGGGCTTACTGGACCACAACCTATGGGACCAAGCTATTGTAGCCCAATTCAGAGGAATCCTTACCAAAGCCTCAGATGAACAGAAAGGCGATGATGGGCATATTTTTGTCAGACCAAATTTTACAATTAGTTTAGAAGATAAATATGTATAGTCTTCTTTCTATCTACTTTTTCAAGTCAAAGGTGTGTAGATTTATCCTGATTTTATCTTTGCTACAATTGGTGACCGTTGTATATATATATTATTAAACATTGTGTTTCCACCATCAAATTTTCCAGCCAAGGTAAGTTACCCAGAAGGAAACTCAAATATCCTTGATTTTGGCTCACACATTAACCATGAAGGATTTAATATTGGTTTCCCTATTATCGAAAAACTGATTAACCAAACACAATCTAGATTCCAAGAACTTCCTACTCCTTCTCATAGGTTGTGGTCTAGTAAGCCCAGTGTGCAGAGTTGCAAAGTCTCCAACATTAATCTTAGATCTCTACCTAATGAAACTCTTTTTGAGCAACCTGAAGCCTCCACCAATAGTAGACCTAAATTGTCTAAAATATCTTATTCTTTGTCAAGAGATTTCCCAACTACTTCTAATAAGCCATACATAGATTATAATCCGAAAGAACTAGAATTAGGATCATCCAGTCATTTCCCTCTATACAAGCAACCCTCCATTAATCCCTATCCCTCAAGAGCTTCCTTGGCTACTCTCTAATTTGAGCAGTAATCCTGAGCTGATGGATAGATTGGATAGACAAGTCAGTAAAAAACTAGCCTTGACTCCCAAGGAAGAAGAACAACAAGATAAAAAAGGAAAAGGAATCAAACTCACCAAGATGGGTGAAAAAGGTTGCATGTTGAAAGAAAAGATTCCTAGAGTAGGAGATGAAAAGAAAAAGCCATAAAAGGCTTTGATACATGTACATACACACACACACACACACACACACACACACACACACACACACATATATCGAAGAACGTACATTTGTGTGCAAATATATATAAATATATAAAAAAATATAATTTATATATACATATATATATTTATATTTCTTAATAAATTGAATTTGGAACTGAAAATTATCACTATCAAACTGATAAAATTCAAATAAATCATGAGAAAAATCTCATGAGGTCATGGCCTGCCATCAAAATTAAGGAAAATATTCAATTTTTATGAATGGGGCGGCTAAACATTAATGCCCATCAAGATTCAAAATGGCCCCTTTAGTGGAGGCGTAGGGAAAAGAAAGAAAGTTGCTACTTTGATGGGATATCATCAATGCCAACTAAGGGAGAATGGGTTGTTCATCAAGAATTGTGGAAAAAGCCAAAGGAAAATTCCTCATATTTAGAGGTATTTGATGTTTTTACATTGAAATGTTTGCATTTTCTTTTACAATTTTGTCTATTGTCAATGCATAGTCTAATTGTTATATCAACGCTTCTATTGAATCGAATAAAGTTTGTTCTCTTCTTTTCTTCATGCAAATAATTTGATTGAATTTGATATATGTTTACTATTTTGAGCAAGGCCATGTCATCCTTTCTTTGCTCGAACATGCTCTATGCATGCTTCACCAATGGCTTGAAAGTCGATCATGTCTTACTCTGTAAGTTTGTGATGTTGCCACCCCTTTATGTATCAGTTGCATGTGCTTTTATTTAGCTCATCACATGGCTATCGGGTGAACCAATAATCCTACGATTTGGAACAAAACAATTCTTAAATCGTTATCACCCTTTAAGGGTAGGCAGCGAATCTTTCACAAAAAATTTATGTTATACTTTATTTTATATGTTAGAACCCATTCAATGGCTGCCCATATGGTGTGAGAACCATCACCTTCAAACTTGGATCGATGGGAATCATTACTGTATTGTGTTGCCTCATCACAGTAAGCGATGGTGGGGCTTATGTCGCCCATTGTTGTATTGTGATTTTTATTATTCCTTGCAGTTGTGTTATCCTTACTATATCAAAATGATATTAATGTATCATGGCACCTCATTCATAGAGTATGATGGTGGAACAATGAATCATTCTAACTATGTGCACGCATGTATAGTATGTAAACTATCATTCTCTTTGAATGATGCCCATATCATCCTTTGAACGAATATAACCAAGCCAAGGGTCGGCCTACATGGCTTCTACCTCAGCTACTATTAAATGCTAAGTGATAGTCAACTGAATATTGTTCATTCCTGAGAATGACAGTGGTATAATTTATTAAAATTTAGTGAACGAGGGTTCTTCAAACCCAAGCCTTGATAAGATTGATTCCAACTATGTGTAGAATATTGCTTTTTATAAAATGACCAGTATGTCATTCGAGTTTTATTACCTTTCAAGAATCAATACCAGAATCATTTGGTTATTTTCTTTATATGCATATTTTATACAAAAAAAATAAGAATGATAGATTTTTGAATAAAACATGACAATGAAAGTTGTCATTTCAGAATCTTTGACCATGATTGTAATGAATAGCTAAGGGTCCCTAATTGAGACTCGAATAAATGAAGCATTGGTTAATATGAAACTAAAACTATAAAATTTTGTAAGCAACAACATTTTGTTATAAATAGTATATTTTTACCTACAAATAGTAACAGTTTGTTGTAAATATTATACATGTTTAGCTACAAATAGCATTGTTTTGTTATAAATAGTTTATGTTTAGTTGTAAATAGCATCATTTTGTTATAAATAATATATGTTTAGCTGCAAACAACATCATTTTGTTATAAACAGTATATGTTTAGCTACAAACAACCTTCTTTTTTTGTAAATAGTATATGTTTATCTATAAACAACATCGTTTTGTTATAAACAGTATGGTTTTGTTGCAAACAACTTATTTGTTTACAAACAACATTCAGTATGTAGAAACTATTTAATAGACTTGTTCTCAATTCTTCTACTTCGTATATTTTTGACAAAAGATATGACAATCTGTAACCTTATTTTTATGGAAGTAAATTTTATATAATTATTTTTATTTCAGAATGCTTGCACAAATCAATAACTTAAGTTGGCATATATATGTGTATGCACATAGACATACACATACTTGTGACATACCTTCTTTCGTTGCCTATTTAATTCATTCTTAAATGAATACTGAATTATGTTTAATATAATCATATGTAATCATATTGTGAGTTAATCATCACTATGGTTGTTCCCTTCTTGGGTTTTCCATGTAAATCTGGTGTTCTCTTATGCTTGGTGTTGAGTTTAAGTTTTGGTTATTTTCTTTTCATGCTAATTCATCATAACAGATTAAGGTTTTAATGAATATTTATGGACCTAAATGTTAATGAGGGTTTTGATGTTTTGATAAGATACAACTGATTCACCCCCCTCTCAATTGTCTTGTTCATTCAACAGTTAAATAATCATTCAAATATGTTAACAACCCAATCACATTGAGTTGAAAATTTATAATTATTTTAATTAAAAATTAAAGTAATGTGTAACTCACCTATGCATACCACATCTCTTCATCAGTCCCACAAATCATGGTTCAAAAATAAAGTCTCATATTTAAATAAACCATCCATTAAGTCTCTTGTAAATATATAAATCTCTAATCAATTTATCAATTAAACAAGCATCCATTTCATATTCAATCCATATCAATATTACATTGAGGGAATTCTAACATTATGTTAGTGAACAAGAAAATATATCAATTAATTAAAGCATATCCAATAGCAATGGAGCAACATAAGTATTTGTAGTGATAGAATTATTTATTATTTTATCTGATTTATTAATCTCATGCTCTATTGCAAGTGAATGTTGAATATGAAATAGGTACTTTCAGATTGTATTGTCTTTTTTTTGTAATTTTATACTCATCATACACACATCCAAAAACTATCATTCCAAATATCCCAAGACCCCATATAGAACCAATTTTCAAAAATAAATTAGGGATATTATGTGCATTGCTAAGTATAGTAATGGGACTACCAATGACAACAACTTTTGAAGCATGAATATACATGTACATAACAAAAAATTTGAATCGTGATATCATGTTGCATTGGGTAGAGTTATTAAGTGATAATTTGTGTTCTTTATTGAAAAATATTGGAAATAAGAGGACTTTTTATATGATCTCATATGTAATATATTAATTCATAAGGAATTTCACCTTCCCGTGTCTAGAAAGAAAAGGAGTAATAGGTTAGATACCAAGGAAAGTCCTAGTGTATGACCACTATCCTAATTGGATTATAAATAGCCAATTGTATATTACTGGAGGATTAATGATGAATTATCCATGTGGCTAGTAAGGTTTTTAGAGGGATACATGGTCAAAAGGATGTAAAATGCAACCAAATTTAAAATTAGAAAGCATTAAAAATAGTTCATCTAGTTCCTTGAGTTTTCATATATCAAATATGAATGATTCACTAGTTCTCCTTATAAGCTACCTAGGTGTCCTATGGATAGGATCATTTTACTTAAAGTGACAAGATAGCTATTGAACACTTATACCCACCATTAGTCCAAAAATAGAAGTTTGGTACAATTTCAATTTTCCTTGGTAATTATGCATGTGCAACTTTGGCCTATAGAAAAATATTTAGAGGTTGAATTGTATCTGTATAACCTTCATTTGTATGAATCTTATCTAAATTTTGATTCCTTTGACATAATATAATAGTGTGTAGTTGTCATACTTAAACACATTCCTCACTCACATAAGACAATTAAAAATGCTCAATCATGAGTCAAAATATTAAGACCCCTCTATTCGAGAAAAATATTCACACTCACACCATCCAAATAGGATCTACAAGAACAAATAAGGCCACACAAGGGTCTATAACCATACACTCACAAAAATAATCAAGACATCAAGAAAGAAATCATGCACAAAATCAACTTCTCAAAAAACTCAAGGGTATAACTAACCTTGAAAAACAAGCACTCTTAACATATCACACAAGGGGAAAAGTAGGAAACAACACCTAGTGCCTACATCACACACAAACACATGAAGGCGCAACATATGCTCATACACAACAAGCAACACACCAAAGAGTGATAATTATACACCTTAGGATACTCTCAATTAGGGGTATCCTACCTTTCATATCAAGTTTGATAAGGCCTCAGAGGCACCCTTCCTCCACAACCACACTACACAAGTTGCACACACAAAACCCCCTAAAAATCCATAGAAATGCACCAAGAAAGAACCTATAGCATTGGAAATTGTCACCCTTGAAAATTTCACATTAAGTTTAGCTCCCCCTATGTGCTTGGAGCTAATTATGCATTTAATTACCCAATTTAAAAGCATCTTTGGAAAATAAAACAAAGAGAAAAAAGAATAAGCCTTCAATATTTTACCTCAATGCTTTGGGCCCCAAAAAGAATGGGTATGGTCTAGGGCACATTGAACACTAGACCACCTTGTTTTGACCCCAATTTGAATATGTTGGCATCAACATTTTATTATTTGAATTTCGAATTCCAATTGTCAACTGTTGGCATTTGAAATTTAGGAAATTAGAAGAATTGCATATAAATACTGGTCATTTTCACCATTTTAATCCTAGCATGATCAAGGAAGCAATTGAGATTATTACAAAAGTAATCAAGAGTAGTCAAGAGCAAATTTATCAACATTTTAGTAGTATTTATTCATGTCAAGCATCAATAATGTTTTTAAATAAGTTTTTTCATGTTTTTGATCATTTTTTATGAGCACTAACACTTACTATACTTCAATAAATCAATTAAATTATCCTTGAAGGTGATGAGTACAATACTTCATTCCATCAAGGAATGCATATCTGAGTGGTGAGTTGTAGCAATTTTTTAATTCATTATGTGTTATCATTTATCCTTTTCCATACTGAGGGTGAGCTCTCTTTACATGTCATTATAGCCATTGTGGAGGTAGAAATACCAAAATTGGGTTTGAATTCTAGGAAATCCCCTATATATCACAACCCTTCCCCCTCTGTCAAGGTTTTCAGATTTGAAGATATTTGGTGGAAGATAAAGGACTAATTTTTTATTCATGCATTAAGCCTACTAGTTGTCAAGACACATAAACTGGATTTTCTCATCAACAGATGAAGTTCTAACAATACCCCTAGAAGAACAGGAGCTACAAACCAAGGACCTCAAGCTCATGGTTTCAAATATTTCCAAAAGGAGGACAACCTGGGGTGCACTATGCCCTAGACCAGCTAAATCTACACCAAATTTACATCCCAGGTTCCTTTGTGTCTGCCTTCTATATTTCTAAATTTCATTTTTTCCTATAGCATTCAATCTCAAAATTCATAACAAATTATTGAACTTTCATAGTTTATATAGTTATACCATTGCATCATTCAAAATATTAGCTAATTAACAATCATAAATCACATTATTATGCAGTTTTTGCACACACGCCCTGCTGAAAGCAAGGACCCTCTTTTGCTTTTGCTTTTGTGCTTTTGGCCCTTTGATTTTGAGGAGTTGCATGTTGAAAATTTCCTTGGCATGTGCTTAATATGTTTATCTTGCTTTCCCAAGTGTTTTCCCAAAGTTTCACGTTGAAAATCTTATGTTTCTAGCCAAATCTGGGTTCTCACCCAAGTTCACGATTTTTCGATCCATCCGAATTTTCTTGGATTTCTTGCAAATTCTAGTTTCATGCTGTAGTTCGGGTTTTTGAGCCAGTTCTAAATTTTTCGATCCCTTTGGATTTTCCTAGATTTCCTTCGGAGTTCGACTCGGTCAGTTTCAACTTTTCTATTCAAAAATTTTTGGTCTCCACAGAAATCTGCCTGGGCCGGATTTTTTCGAAATTCTGTTGTCCTGTCGAGTTTCCGGATTTCTTCTAGCTATCTAGTCTGCTTCATTGATGCTCTTTGATGGGGTTGTATTCAGTTGATCTTTGGAGATTTTCTTGCCATTATGCTTTATCATTGGCATCTTGTTGAGTTTTGATATTCAATCTTGTTGTGCTTTGGTGTTTTGTTTGCTCTGTGCGTTCATGGTTAAAATCTAGGGTTTCATGCTTAGGGCATCGCCGTTTCGTCTTGATTTTCTTTCGGTTGAACCTAGTTTGTTCAAGGAAGATCTGTTGAAGGTTCTGAGTTAACTGGTTTCATGCCTAGCTCCTAAAATTCATGACCTTCGGTCAATTTGAGCGATTTTGTGTTAGATTGTGAGGGTTTCTGTCGACTTCATGATTTTCCAGTCTGGCCGAATTTTTCCAGATTTTCTGGGAAGCACTATGGAATGAAGAAATTCGATGAATTGGATGGATTTAATGATGAATTCTTGTCATTCCATGCTTATGATTGATAAATTATATTATTATCTGCAATTTTTTCTGTATTTTGATGATTTAATGGTGGATTTTGTGCCTTCTTCACCAGAATCCACCTGGGCCATATTTTTTCAGAATTTCCCTTCTGGCCCAGATTCTGCGGCTAGCTCAGGATTTTGGATTTTGTGTTGATTGCACTCGAATGGAATTTCTAGGTTGATTTCAATTTTATTTTGAGTTTATATGGATGATGAATGTGTTGTGATGATATACTAATCTTGATCTTCATGTTTTAATGGTGTTATAATGAATACTTATGCTGGGTTTTGCTAAGTGCGGGCTAAGTCTGGCATAGTCAATTGGAATTCTGGAGATGAAATTTAATGAAGAAATTCAAAATACTGGTTGCTCCACCCCTTGGCTGACTTGGAGAAGGAAGTTAATATGGGGCTACATTGAAACTTGTGCCTTGGTTTGAATTGTGTTTAGGATCCTAGGCCAACCTTCGTTTGAGTTCATGTATTTAATGTCAATTTATTTTTTTGAATTCTCCTTGGGCCGACTTGTTTTGGCTGTTTTATTATTGTAAAACCCTTATTGGGCCGACATGCTTTGGGGTTCTCTATAAATTGGGCACTTTGCCTCATTTGTAACAGAGAGATAGATACACAAATAGCTAGTTTGATACAAGCGAATTTAGTAGTAGAACAGAAGTAGAATTAGTCAATTTTTGAGCAAGTGTTGTAACAAAACATTGGAATTGTTGCTGAAATCTGGTGATTCACTACAATTACAGACATTGTGATTTTCTAGTGATCTCTTTTATGTTGACTTATCTTGCATGGTTCTTATGATTCTATCTTTCAAATTGCTCAAGGTTATTAGATTTAGATTTAGACATGATTCAATGATTTTCATGATTTAATGTTTGAAGTGCTGCAGCAATCCCTGGTCCATACTTTTTGTAGCTAGCTGATTGTTAGGTGCTTTGAAAAGTTAGCCTGGACTTTATATTCATTGTGCTTAGTTCAATTGTGAAGTTCATTCATTTCAATTGCAATTGGGTTGTTTTGGATGAATGTTTATGATCTGAAAATCTTAAAACCTTAGAAGATTGCACTATTTTTGTAAGATTGTAGATTTATCTCGGTCAAGCAGGAATTAGTTTATGAGGGATTGGTCCATTTCAAATATTTCATCATTTGCATTGTTAATCTTAGGAGTAGTTGAATTTAGTAATCTCTCTGAAACCCTAACCTTTTGTTATTTCTTTATTATTTGGATTAGATTTAGGATTGAAGTATCATTACATTGTCAGATCTGATAAATTCAAGATTCAGTCTTTGCTTGTAGTAAGGTCCCTTTGTGATTACCAGCATTTTCACATTTATCACTGAGTTGTTTATGCATTGTCAAGACCTGACATTAGAGACCTTGGGGTTATCTCTTGAGGCTTGTTGATAGAGATTTACCTTTCAAGAGAGATAAGATTTCATATTTTGTCTAAGTTGTTTCTATGCAAAAAACATCATCAACAGATTGGCGCTAGAAGGAGGGCCTGAATAAGCTAAGCTGGATCAATTTTTATACACTATCTCTCCCGAAAGATTCAGAAGAAGAACCAGATCTACTCTAGGAGAGGAGGAATTTCAAGAATTGTCAAACCCATCTAGGTCAAGGAGGACCAACAGAAGGGGAGAATCATCATCCACCCAACCACCTCCATCATCTCCATCATTTTCAAGTCCATATTCATCTGAGTCTAAGGAAATTCCCATTCCACAACCTCAGCCAATCATAAATCATCCATTACCACCCCCACCTCCACCAATGGATTTCCTAGCTAATAACCCATCTCCACTGAGTTTCGCCAATTACAATGTTATGCCCAAGACCCCTTATCACTTTTGTTCAAATTTCCATGTCAATGATCCCAATAGAACTATTGAAGAACACATCAGGATCTTTCAAACTAGCCTTAAGGATAGAGGAATCAATCATGAAGATGTAGCATGTAGGCTCTTCCCTTATTCCCTAGGAGAAGATGCATTCTATTGGTATAATCACTTACTTGTCGGATCTATCTAGCATTGGACTGAATTAGAAACTACATTTCTGTAGAAGTTTAGGATTCTCATTAGTTCCAATGAGCTCTATCTTCAGTTCACTAATGTTAAGAGAGAAGTCAATGAGCCTATAGGGTCCTTTAACAATAGGTTTCATCGTGCCTATACCCGACTGCAGGCCCACTATGCTATTGATGATGCCACAGCTTTAGAAGTCTATTATGAGGGACTTGATAGTTTGATAGCTACCTTCATGAAATAGAGAAACAATCCTCCCCCCACTTTACTTATTGCATATGCGGAAGATGTAAAGGTTAGCACTGCCTTAAGACAACATTTTTCTAGACCTTTACCATCCTTAGGACATGTTGCTCACCCTAGACAAGTCCCAGCTCTCAACCAGGCTCTCACCAATCATACTCCCATCATGAATCTGCTTCCTTAGTTGCCTATGGTTCCTCTCCTAGGGCCTCCAGTGAATCAAATTCCACCCACAGTCAGCTATCCCTAGAAAAATGCAAATCAGCCTCTTCATCCACAACCTCATTCTAGCTATCCCCCATATCTATAGAATTCTGAAGTTTTGAACAAGTCATTAAGTACCAACACTGCAATAGGATATTCCCAAAATAATGTGAGTCATCCCCCATATAGAAGTCTTGACTAGGAGAGACTGGATGAATTTTCTAAACAAGTGAAGAAGATGAATATAGAGGTGACTTACTTGAGGAACCAGAACAATAAGTTGCAAGCTGCTTAGAGAAATATGCAGTCCAATCAAAACAGAGAAAGTCGAGAAAATCAACAAGGACAACACTTTGGTAAAGGGAAACATCATGAAAGAGGATATAACCATGAAATAGGATACAACAATGATAGAGAATATAGTAATGACAGACGATATGGTGACAGAGGACAGAATTATGATAAGGGACAATCTTCAAGCCAGAACTTTGATAGAGGTCATGCCGGTGGACAAGGTTTCAATAGGAGACAGCCACCTAGATAGAATGGGACTTGGAATACGAGGGTTAACAATGGAGGAGTCCCTACCCCATTGGATCAACCAGTCAATTAGCTAGTCAGTCAAGAGAAGCCTCCTAGTGGTGTAGGCTGCTTTGTCAGGATGGTGTAGGCTTCACAAAACAAGTCAACATTCTAAGTTAGATTGTCAAGAATTCCAGACAACAACTTCAATATTCCAGTATGAAGTGGAAAACAATTCAAGTATTCAGGAGATGGTGCCATCCACTCCTTGTAATTCACTAGTGTTAGTCTTGAACCATGCTCCTTTTCTGCAGAGCAAAGATAATGTACCAGAAGAAGAGTCAGACCAGTTGAAAGAAGAGGAAGACCAGGTATGCAATGGAGATGAAATTTCACAGTTGTTTGATGAAAATCCAGTAAATGACAATGGCCCCTTAGATGAAGAAGAAGCTTATGTTGAAGAGGTGCAGACTTTCTATAGGCCTATTAAGAAGTATGATTTGAGAGACATGCCATATAGACATCCACCAGCTGGAGGTCCCTTCACCACCTCCATTCCACCAAACAACTTCACCACACCTCCAAATCCCAATGAAAGTAATAATCCATCGTATCCTCATGTATCAAAGTAGTATCTATCAAAGGAAGGGCATGCATAAGTGGACATGTCAAAAGGAAGAGGTGTTGAAGCAAGCAAAGATAGGATGGTGGACTATCCAAAAGAGGCTCCTGTTGATTTGAGTGACGAACAATTGGCTATATATATTGCAGAAGAACTCAAGAAGCTAAAGTTAAGTCATCTACATTTGAGTTATTGAGGGTTCCAACCATTAGGAATGCAGTTCTAGGAGCTTATAATGAAAATTCTATATCACAAGATAGATCAGTTAGCTCTCAAATAGTAGGAAGACACAATCAGACTTAAAATCAAGTTCATGTGCCTCCTGGAGATAAGGGAAAAAGGAAAGATAGGACTCAAGTTGCTCAAGTAGATACTCCCTTAACTTTGTTTCAAGGGAAAATAGAGACTCCTCCATTCCTGATTTCTGTCTGCATATTTGGTAAGCACTTGCACAATTTCTTGTTGGATTCGGATGCTTCCACCAATGTAATTCCATATGGTGTCTGTAGAGCTTTGGGCATTACTCCTGCTAATTCTTAGAAGAAAGTTGCACAATTGGATAGGACTAAAGTTAATGTTGTAGGAGAATTAAATATGATTCATATGCAGGTTGCTTCTGACCCTAGAATTCAGCAAGTTATCAATATACAAGTGGTTGACATACCTGATGCTTATGGCCTGATTCTAGGAAGAGACTTTACCAGGGCCTTGAATAGATATGTGTCAACTAATAACTCTCATATGTGGCTTCCCTGGAAGGGAGTGCCAAACCAGATTAGAATTGAAACCTAGGATGAAGTATATGATCACAAAATATCAAAATACCTCCAATGAAATTCTAATTTTAGAAGTATGGGTAATTGCATGCTTGCAGTCCCTTCTGAGGAGTCAGATGTAGAGGAAGTCCTTATGTTCCACATAGTTCCTGCAATAGAATCCATTAGTACTGAGGCCTTGGTGGAACCAATTGAAAATGAAGATGATCTTGAAGATAATTAGCTCAGTTTACTAGATAATTTCCAAGAATTCATTTAGAAATTCATTAAGGATCAGATTCAGTTGGGTAGGAAGATGAATTTCAGAGATTTTCTCTTTCCAAATTGGTGTAGGGTTCATAATGCCTCCCATTCTGAACTAGACTGTTGCTTATGCCAAACTATAGTGGAACAAGTGCAGAAGTGTATCAACCCTACTCCAGTAGTCAAAGTTGATATCCAGAATATTCAAGAATACCCTAAGGAGAAGAAAGTGATGCTTTCTAAAGAACCTTCAAGCAGCAATAGTGCAAGAGATACAACAAGGAAATATGCAGTTGTTGACTGTTGGACTTTAAGATTTGATGGGTCCAAATCAAAGCAAGGAGTTGGGGTAGGATTTGAGCTAATCAGTCCAAAAGGTAAGACATTCTTTGTTGCTCATAGACTTCAATTTCATTGTATGAATAATGTAGCAGAATATGAGGCTTTGGTCTATGGGTTGTTAATGGCACTAAAGAAAAAGGTCAAGATCTTGCAAGTTTTTGGGGATTATGAGTTAGTGGTTAAGCAAGTTAGAAGACAGTACTCTTGTCATGACAAAAGAATGATCAATTATAGACATAGAGTATGAGACCTTATTGAAGGATTTGATGCCTTCAACATTCAGCGGATACCACAAAGTAAAAATCAGACAGCTGACTCCCTTGCTCAAGTAGCTAGTACATTGCAACCTCTGTCTCTTTCTGGGTTGAAGAAGTTTATAGTGGATTTGACTCCAGTACCTTCAGTACCTGACAATGTCACCAACTTCCAGGTATTTGAAGATGATAAGCATATTTTAGATTTTATCACAAGCTCAGATGTTTTTGCTTCTCAAATTATTGATGAAACTGAACTCCAAGAAGCAGAAATGGATTTAGAAGGGGTAATCAATTTGAAAACCAATACTATTCACAGGGGAATGGTGTAGTTAGAAAGAATTTTTGATTTGGATAAAGTCAGAGATCAAGAGAAAGATGCCAGGAAGGAGTCCATCAATGGACAATGTGAAAAGTATAATATGGGAACTTAGGATGATGCCAAGAATGTATTCATTGGCAAAGTATGCACTCCAGAAGAAAGAAAAGGAATAATTGATGCATTACATAGATATCTAGATGTATAGCCTGGAGTTACGAAGACTTAAAGACCTATGACACATCAATCATAACTCATACTATCCCTCTCAATCTAGGAGAAAAACCTTTTAGACAGAGGAAAAGGCCAATTAATGCCTTACTAGAACTCATAATACAAAAGGAAGTACAGAAGTTACTGTCTGAAAGGATTATATTTCCAGTTAGACATTCAACTTAGGTTGCAAACTTGGTTCCTGTCAGGAAAAGAATGGTGAAATCAGGTTGTGTGTAGATTTTAGGAACCTCAACAGAGCATCAGAGAAGGATAATTATCCAGTACCCTCATTGGATGAAGTACTTCATATTGTCAATGGTTCTCAGATGATGTCTTTCTTGGATGGTTATTCAGGATACAACCAGGTCATGGTGTAGTATGAAGATAGACATAAGACTACTTTCACCACCAAGTGGGGCACTTTTTCCTATAGAAGAATGCCCTTTGGTTTGATTAATGTTGGAGCCACATTTCAGAGGGCCATGGACATTTCCTTTAAAGAAAAAATTGGTAAGTGCATAATCATTTATATGGATGATTTGACAGTCTTTTCCAAGAAGAGAGGTGGTCATATCGCAGACTTGTGTAAGGTGTTCTAGAAGTGCAAAGAATTCAGTATATCCCTCAATCCAAAGAAACGTATTTTTGGAGTTACAAAGGGAAATTTGTTGGGACATGTTATCTCTAAGAAAGGAATTTCCATTAATCCAGAACGATTGGAAGCTATACTCAAGATCCCACCACCTACTAGCAAGAAAGAGATGAAGTCGTTCTTTGGTAAGATCAAATTTGTGAGGAAGTTCATCACTGGATTCATAAAAATATTCAAGCCATTGAATGCAATGTTGAAGCAAGAGGCCAAATTTGAATGGAATGCAAAAGAAAAGGAATAATTTGCAGAGGTAAGGAAGGCTATTGTTGAAGCTCTAGTTTTGGTGAGTCCATATTATGCTAAGCCATTCTACATATATTCATTTTCTTCTGATCACTCATGCGCTGCCATGTTAACTCAAAAGTCTGATCAAGGAAATGAACATCCCATAGCATTCATGAGTGCACCATTGAAAGATGTTGAACTAAGGTACCCAAGTGTGGAGAAGTAGGCCTATGCCTTAGTCAAAGCTGTAAAGAAATTTAGACATTATATCCTCAGAA
Source organism: Sequoia sempervirens (assembly GCA_007258455.2). Lineage (NCBI taxonomy): Eukaryota > Viridiplantae > Streptophyta > Pinopsida > Cupressales > Cupressaceae > Sequoia > Sequoia sempervirens. Next base: position 8,306 of record VDFB02105564.1, on the reverse strand, counting down.
ATAAGATCTTTGCTATAGTTCCTGATCCTACAGTCAAGCTGTTGTTGATGCAGAATGAGCTAGGAGAGCGTAGGGCTAAGTGGGTAACTATGTTACAAGAATATGATATTGAGATTCAGCCCATGAAGCTGGTAAGAGGGCAAGGACTTACAAGGACAATGGCAGAGATGGGCCCTGATCTTGCAGCCCAACATTACAATCTAGAAGATGTTTCCCCCAAAGAATGGTATGATGAAATTGTTCATTATCTCCTAACTCAGAGATGTCCTGACCATATGAATGTAGTACAAAGAAGAGGATTACGCTTGAGGAGTGACAATTTCATACTAAAGGGAGTTTTTCTATATAAGAAGAATCATGAAAGTATCTACCTGAGGTGCTTAAGAAGATAGGAAGCTGAGAGAGTCATGGCTGAATTTAATGATAGATATGGTACTGGCCATGGATCAACACATTCTACTACAAACCAGATTCTAAGGGTTGGTTACTATTGGCCTACATTGTTCAAAGATACACACAGTCATGTCAGAACTTGCCATATATGCCAGACCACAGCAACCAGGGAGAAGTATGTGGCTCTTCCACTTCGGCCGGTCTTTGAGGTAAAACCTTTTACACAATGGGGAATGGACTTCATAGGTCCCATCAATCCACCTTCTTCTGCTAGTCACAGGTATATTGTCACCATTACTGATTATTTTACATGTTGGATTGAAGCTCATGCATGCAAACAGTGTACTTCTAAGGTGGTGATTGATTTCATTAAATAAGGTATTATCAATCGCTTTGGGTGTCCTTTATCTTTAGTTTGTGATATTGGTCCTGCATTTGCATCATTGAAATTTTCCAATTAGGCCTTTGATCATGGGATTATAATAAATTTTGCATCTAATTACTATCCACAAGGTAATGTGTTGGCCGAGTCTTCTAATAAAAACCTCTTGACAGTCATCTGTAAGTTACTAGAGAAGAATCCCAAGGATTGGCAGACTCAACTTAGATCTGCTTTGTAGGCAGACCATACCAGAAATAAGACTTCCATAGGGACCTCCCCTTATCACCTTGCATATGGTCAAGAACCTGTATTTCCAATCCAATTGAGGATCCCTACTTTACAGTTCATTAATGAGTACTATGATGAAGAAAACAAGCGTGAGGCCCGCCTACAAGAGTTGTTACACCTTGAAGAAAGAATAGATAAAGCCTTAGAGAATTTTGCTAAGCATCAAGGTGTAGTCAAGAGATGGTTTGATAAAAGAGCCAAGGTAAAAGCCTTTCAGATTTTTGACTTGGTTCTATACTGGGATAAAGCCCATGACCGTAAGGGGGAGCATGGAAAATTTGACAAAATTTGGCTAGGCCTTTACCAAATTTCAGAAATCCTGGAAGATAATGCTTTCTGCTTGAAAACTCTCACTAGGGAGCATATCCCACTTCCTATCAATGGGCAGTATTTGAAGCATTATTTCCAGTCTTGAGCTATTTTCAGCTCTTTTCTTGTATATAGTTAGAGTAGGTTTCCTTTTTGTTTTGTTTGCTTTGCTTTGCTTTGGTTAGAGTAGGTTTTCCTTTTCTGCTTTGCTTTTTTTTGGTTAGTTTAGGTTTACTTTCAATTTGGTCTATTTTGCTTTGCTTTTGCTTTGGAGGTCTTCTTGTTTTCTTCAGAATGTCCTGCACCTGTATAGCAAATGTTCTTTTGTCTAGGACTATTTTGAGTAATTCCTTAATGAACTTTAATCCCGTGTCTTGAAAGGATGGTTGAGGTCTTTGTTATCGTCACGCAGTCTGAATGTCTGATTTAAAGAGGATGGGTCACTGGTTTGATTTGAATTTGAAGTATTCTAAAATATTATATCTTTTATACATCTTAAAAATCCTAAGGTTTGTTGTAGGATCCTTGTGAGGTCTGGTCAGGTGAAAAATATTATTTCTACTTTAGTGCCACTGTGGTTCTCAGCCTTGAGTGTGAACTTCATTGTTCACAGGTTGAAATGAAAAAATGAAAAGAAAAGAATATCAAAAGAAGAAAAGAGAAAATATTGAAAATCAAAAGAATGACTTCAACTTATCAGGGGTATCCGAATATCTCTATCGGGACTATAGACACCTAGCTGGCAGTAGAGCTATGTTCAGGAGAATCACAGCGATAACCTCATCAGGGCTATGGAGGACTGACTGGCAACGAGGCTCTATCTAGGTTGCTTTTAAAGTTAGAATCTTTACGTAGCCTGCCCTAACCAAACTTGGTTTCTGTAGTAGCTCGAGGAAAATGAGCTCATATGCACACACTTGGATTTTCAGTCTATGGAAGGTTTAGTTTGCCTTTGGTTCTGATTCTTTGATCTTGCATTTTGATTTGTTTGTCTGATAGTGGGATCAAAACTAGAGATTCTCGATTCATAATTCTTGTTCATCATCAAATGTCTGGAGCATTTCCCCAGCATAGTCACCATTTATTGTGTAGTTTTTGCACACACCCCGCTAAAAGCAGGGACCCTCTTTTTCTTTCACTTTTTTGCTTTTGGCCCTTTGATTTTGAGGAGTTGCATGTTGAAAATTGCCTTGGCATGTGCTTAATATGTTTATCTTGCTTTCCCAAGTGTTTTCCCAAAGTTTCACGTTGAAAATCTTATGTTTCTGGCCAAATCCGGGTTTTCACCCAGGTTCAGAATTTTTCGGTCCATCCGAATTTTCCTGGATTTCTTGCAAATTCCAGTTTCATGTTGTAGTTCGGGTTTTTGAGCCAGTTCTAGATTTTCCAATCCCTCTAGATTTTCCTGGATTTCCTTCAGAGTCTGACTTGGTCAGTTTCAACTCTGCTGTTCAGAAATTTTTGGTCTCCACAGAAATCCACCTAGGCCAGATTTTTCTGAAATTCTATCATCTTGTTGGGTTTCCAGATTTCGTCTGGCTATCTAGTCTGCTTCATTGATGCTCTTTGATGGGGTTGTATTCAGTCAATCTTTGGAGATTTTCTTGCCATTTTGCTTTATCATTGGCATCCTGTTGATTTTTGATATTCAATCTTGTTGTGCTTTGGTGTTTTGTTTGCTCTGTGCGTTCATGGTTAAAATCTAGGGTTTCATGCTTAGGGCATCACCATTTCATCTTGATTTGCTTTCGGTTGAACCTAGTATGTTCAAGGAGGATTTTTTGAAGGTTCTAAGTTAACTGGTTTCGTGCCTAGCTCCTCAAATTTGTGACCTTCATTCAATTTGAGCAATTTTGTGTTGGATTCTCGGGGTTTCTATCGACTTCAGGATTTTCCAGTTTGGCCGGATTTTTCCAGATTTTCTAGGAGGCACTGTGGAACGAAGAAATTTGATGAATTGGATGGATTTAATGATGAATTCTTGTCATTCCATGCTTCTGATTGATAAACTATATGGTTATCTACAATTGTTCTGCATTTTGATGATTTAATGGTGGATTTTGTGCCTTCCTCGCCGGAATCCGCTTGGGCCAGATTTTTCTGGAATTTCCCTTCTAGCCCGAATTTCGCGGCTGGCTCAGGATTCTGGATTCTGTGTTGATTGCACTCGAATGACATTTCTGGGTTGATTTCAATTTGTGTTTGAGTTTATATGGATGATGAATGTGTTGTTGATGATATACTAATCTTGATCTTCATGTTTTAATGGTGTTATAATGAATACTTATGTTGGGTTTTGCTGACTGTAGGTTAAGTCTGGCATGGTCGATTGGAATTCTGGAGATGAAATTTAATAAAGAAATTCAAAATACTGGTTGCTCCACCCCTTGGCCGACTTGGAGAAGGCATTTAATTTGGGGCTACATTGAAACTTGTGCCTTGGTTTGAATTGTGTTGAGGATCCTAGGCTGACCTTGGATTGAGTTCATGTATTTAATGTCAATTTATTTTTTTGAATTCTCCTTGGGCCGACTTGTTTTGGCTATTTTATTATTGTAAACCCTTATTAGGCCAACATGCTTTGGGGTTCTCTATAAATTGAGCACTTTTCCTCATTTGTAACAGAGAGATAGACACACAAATAGCTAGTTTGATACAAGCAAATTTAGTAGTAGAACAAAAGTAGAAGTTAGTCAATTTCTAAGCACGTGTTGTAACACAACATTGGAATTGTTGCTGAAATATGGTGATCTCTTTTGTGTTGAATTATCTTGCATGGTTCTTATGATTCTATCTTTCAAATTGCTCAAGGTTATTAGATTTAGATTTAGATCTAATTCAATGGTGTTCATGATTTAATGTTTGAAGTGTTGCAGCAATCATTGGTCCATACTTTTTGCAGCTAGCTGATTGTTAGGCACTTTGCAAAGTTAGCCTGGACTTTATATTCATTGTGCTTAGTTTAATTGTGAAGTTCATTCATTTAAATTGAAATTGGGTTGTCTTGGATGAATGTTCATGATCTGAAAATATTAAAACCTTAGAATATTGCACTATTTTTGTAAGATTGTAGATTTATCTTGGTCAAGCAGGAATTAGTTTATGAGGGATTGGTCCATTTCAAATATTTCATCATTTGTATTGTTAATCTTAGGAGTAGTTGAATTTAGTAATCTCTTTGAAACCCTAACCTTTTGTTATTTCTTTATTATTTGGATTAGATTTAGGATTGAAGTATCATTACGTTTTCAGATCTGATAAATTCAAGATTCAGTCTTTGCTTGTAGTAAGGTCCCTTTGTGATTACTGACATTTTCACATTTATGACTGAGTTGTTTATGCATTGTCAAGACCTGGCATTAGAGACCTTGGGGTTATCTCTTGAGGATTTCTAATAGATATTTACCTTTCAAGAGAGATAGGATTTCATATTTTGTCTGAGTTGTTGTTGTGTAGAAAACATCATCAACACACATCAACATCACAAACCCCACACAAGGACTAGAACCCTGATACACCATTCTAAATTTTTCTACCATTATTATAGTCAATTATATTTGAGATCTTTTCTAATCCTTAAATAATTAGGATAAGTGTGATTCATACCCTAGATCCTTTTTCCCAATCAAACAAAACCAAATAGCTAACTCGTAACAACAAGCATTTGAACAATCATGCATCAAACATAAACAACCACATGGGAAAGTATATGAACTAAGTATCAAAATGGTACAACATGGATTCTAATACCAAATGTAATGTCCCAATCCAACACACCTAGGACATTATCTGATTGAACATCTTTTTTAAAACAACAAAAATTAAGATGCAACAATGAAAAGTCACACTTATACAACACTATGCACACAAGTGTCATATGAAGCACAACAACACAATAATGCTAACCATGTAAATTACCTCACCATTTCTACAATAATAATGGTACCAATGGAAGACTTACCAATCATGGGACAAAATCATCATGAATAATCTACAAGAGGGGAAGAGGACACTCAAACAATGATTGAGTACTAACCCATAATTATGTTCTCTCACAACACCACAAGGGATGGATGAGATAATCATCAACCCAAAATCCCCACTAATACACTTTCATAAGCTCAACAACACTATAAAAAACTACTTAGATAGTGCCCATTGACTAGGAGCTAACACACCTCCAAATGAATCAACCACTAGTTTTTAGAAAAATAGTAGGATATGGGTACATTTACCTCCAATCTACTTAAAAACCTTAAAAAATCCTAGATTCAAGGACAAGTCTTTCCAAGATATTTTCTTACTATGAGGTACAAGCCCTCCACCAACTAGAATAATGATGGGTCACTTCCAAGAAATGATATGCTTCCCAAAGTAAAGAGGTTACATAACTCCCTGATCCTAACACTTGAAGACAAAAAGACAATGTGGGATTACTCAATAGGTTAAGGGGAATAACTTTTTTATATGAATTTTACCCAAGAAATGGCTAGAATACCTAAAACACAATGAAACAACAAAAAAGGGGCATCAAAGGACACTATAATAAGTGCACAAGATTCCAAGCTTGGTTTTGGAATAGTAGTCTAGCACTAGAGTCCTATTTTGGCATCAAAGCCCAAACAAGCATTGTTGTCATAACTCCAGTGATATTGTCTTGAACAATGAGAAAAACAAATCTCACTTTTTGATCCTCAGGAAAAGCACAACAATCAATAAATATAAGGAGACATGATGATAAATGACCTTTCAAACAACAAAAAATGATCGAGGAACCAAAAAGTTTCTAAATAGTCGATCTTGCCTCACACTATCCCGTGAAGAAAATAACTCCCAAGGGTTAGGGAGACCACAAGAGGCTCTAACATCATGGGACAAATAAAACAAGGGGTGAAGGGGAAAGGAATCATACCCCTCCTAACCCTTCCATGACCACTTGAGAACCCTAAATAACCCTCAATGAGGCAATTCTCCCTAACACACTAAGAACACACAAAAATAAAAGATAAAGGCTTTAAAGATCAAATATAATATTTTCTAACTTTGCATTCATTTTAAACCCAATTTAAAATGTTCTATGCATTATTCTTAACCATCATTTCAATGAGATCAAGAGCATACAAGATGTGATGTGTGCTTTTAACCCCAACACTAAGACACGTAAAAGCATTTATGGAACCATTACAATACATCCACTTAAGGAGGGTCAAATAACATAATTACAAATGAGATAGAGGACTAAAACATACTTCAAATACACTTTACAATGTATCTTGCAATAATTAAATAAATTAAATGAGATTATTTACCAACTTGATCATGTTCATGGAGCTCTTCCCAATATCCTCAAATTTCCAATGGTGGTACCACACAACCCAACTATATGGTATTCTTAGGTCGACACCTACTACTCTATAATATAGTCACATGATACATGAGAACACTCACACCAAACACATGGGAGAATGACTAAATGTACATCATACACAGAGCATACACACAATATACACATCATGAAAAATCACTCAATCATCAAAACATAATTCCTCCTTTGGCACAAACACCAATAGCACAAAACAAGACACTCTCATTAAGCACAAACAAGAAACTCTAATTAGGAACACGCACCAATGGAACAAGGATAATATTCTAGAGAGGAGGTAGGGAGTGTCATCGTAAAGCTCAAAGACCTATGCCTAAGTGAAGTTGGGTATGAATTAACTCGCCCATGCAAGGAACCTAACTAGAAAGACCCAATGCTCTTAGAGTGGGCATGCCTTCTATGATCATATTTGGCCTATACAAGTGCTCTAGCTATGCCATAGGAATAATTATCTTTGTTATTTTTTTATTTACCAAATTCTAATAGTTTTCACTTATTAAGGAAACTTCAGCACAATATATCCCCATGTCAATTTTGGCCCTAGCAAACATCGAGTGCCACTCTACTACAACTCTCTAGTACCTTTATCCTAAGTTCATCACAACTCATCTTAATTGAGTGTGGCATAGAAAGTAATGCACAAAAATATGGCATACAAAATTTTCAATATGATCTTAAAATGATCCTTATGAAAAACCATAAAGGAGACTCAAAATTCCCCAAGATAAAGAAATCCAATTTCACTTTCAAAATTCAAAATTTTCAACTTATTTTTTATTGCAAAAACTACCAAAAATAGATACAAAATTCTATTAATGAAGCTTAAATTTTCTATTTTTCAAGATTCAAATTTTTTAAAAAATAAAAGTGTTATTTGGCTTTAAAAATGAACAACTACATTATGAAATAAATTTTGATTTTTGGACATTTTATAAAATTTGGGAATTATGAGGGTACAAAATGGTAAAATGGAAAATTTTAAATTACAATTGATTTTATTATATTATCATTATGTTCCCTTAAGGGTGATTGTGGAATCCAAATGGAGAAACATTAACAAAATGAGAGGGAATGAGTTATTTTCCTCAATTTTGAAAGCACACCAAAACAATGAAAAGCTTACAATTTTACCAATTTGGAGAGCAGAAGATCACACACACAATCACAATCATTTTCCTATCCTAGTCAATATAAATCCCAAGTCTTTCAAATTCCCATGAGCACAATTTCTCCGAAATTAAAATTTTACAAAGGAGGAGTTTTGGAGAGCATTTCTTTCCAAAAGTGAATAATGCAAAAATGCCTAACTTCTTTTCCTTTTTGTTCTTTTTTTCTATTTTCTTATTTTCTCTCTTCTTTATTTATTTTTTATTCATTTTTCTCAATATTTCGATTTAACAAAATACAACATTCAACATATATTCATTTAAAATATATTTACCAACTAATTAAATCAAGCATAAGCATTCCCAAAACAACATTTTTTTTCCAAAATTAATAAATAACTTTATTTATTTTTCCTTTTCCCTGAATCACAAAAATACTTCACTA